>JACTOM010000330.1:1985529-2119294 GCA_015832385.1 Elymnias hypermnestra
GGTATGCTTAGATGGTTTGGGCATGTAGAGAGAATGAATGAAAGGAGACTGACAAAAAGGATTTATGAGTCAAGAGTGAATGCGAAAGTTGGAAGAGGAAGACCGAGGCGAACGTTCCTGGACCAAATCCAGGACATTTTAAATAACGGCCAGGTCAAGAGTACTCTAAACCGACGAACTTGTATGAAAGATTTAATGAGATTGAAAGAAGCGAAGGAGATATGCAAGGATCGTGGCAAGTGGAAGGATGTTGTCTCTGCCTACCCCTATGGGAATGAGGCGTGATGCTATGTATGTATGTAATACGTCTATTATATTGGACTCCAAAACAAGGTTCAATGGCGGTTTATACCAAATGAAACTCTATAAAATGTAATTTCTGAATACCGACCCAAATAGAAATAGTAAATTTGTCATGACATAATGGAATCTATTAAAAGTAAATTTTAAGAAATTCCACCCTCAAAGTGCAGTACGGATATGTTTCTTATTTGTAAAGCAATTTCGGGGGTTCAGCTAGTTTTATATATAGAAACTATTAACCGTTACAAGACGTATTCACGTACAACAAATGGCTATTTGCATAACACCCCATTTTTTCAATTTTCAATAGTTGGAGCTCTGCAATTTTTTAAATTATGAATTTAATTAAATAATTAATATTTGAAAAAGCTGTATTAATATCAAGTGTCATCCACTGTTTTAAATATTTATTTGAATTTGATTGGATAAAAAAAAGATTTTATTAAAAATTTTAACAAAATATAGGGAGAATGTGAACTGCAGGTGATGATACATTTTAAGATCGAATTCTAACCTGGTAAGAGGTAATGTACTCCTTATGGTTCGTACACTTATGTATACATATACATTTCTGGATTGTCGAGAAATATTCCAATTATAATGTATGTGTAATTATTGTATTATTATGTGGTAAGGTATATAATATAAAAACATTTGTTAGCAAAAAGCCTTACGGTCTAATTGTAATTTAAGAGCGTGTGGGTTTCAATTTGATAGCAATAGGCAAAGAGTACAATAACCATTGTTAAGCTAAGGTACACATACAATAGACGAAATAATAACTAGAAATAAGACATTTGCGGTATTAACAACAATTCTACATTATTTGTGATATCTATTATTATCTGTTGCGAAATTATTGTACTTATCGGTGATTTTTAAAGGTAAATAAATCTTTTTAAAGTGAAATGTCTTTAGGCGCATAAGGGTAAATAAACGCGTCATTGGCGTCACAAAGATGTGCAGCATTTTTTATGTTAATTCATTAGATTCGAATGATTAGGTTGTTTTAATATTCATAAATACCATGTGGCATTTTAATGTGCCACTCGTCATTTAATAATTTAATATACTATTTTTCATAAAGTATAAAATAAAAATAGGACATAAACACGTGGCATTTGTATTTACAATTCGTGTTTTGAGATTTCAATAAATTATTTTTATTCATTTTCGACACTTTTAATGTCAATTAAATTCATGAAATTCTTAACATATCTTCCTTTTCCCTCCCTTTACAAACAAGATACTTTATAAACAAAATGTATATTGTATAAACAAGAGTTATAAATTGGTTTGCCAAAGAAGTTTCACTTCTAATATGTGTACTTTGTATGCACGCACTTATAATTTTTTTTTTAGTTTAATCAAATTAAATATAATATAAACAGACTTGAATTGAAATAATGAACTAGTCGTATTTGTCTTGTTAATAGTATCCGTTTTGATTTGATAGCTCGTATTCCAAATAGGTTTTTCTAATTTATTCACGAGGATTAGTATGTGGGTTTGGTAAGTTTTCTAAGGCGATGTTGTATTATTGTCCTTTAAGCCGAATTTTGATTATGCTAGAAAATCCCATACAGAGATTAGCTGTCTGCGAGAGATATCATAATGTACAAGTGTATACGCAAAAACAAAATTCACTTTCATGGTCAGGCACTAGGATTGCAACTAATCGTGCTCTCCGAGACCACAGGAATGTACCCTGACATACAATTTTACGTGAATTGCCGTTTCGAAATCGTATAATTATGATTTTCATTACTGTTTTAGTAAATATATTGTTTATATTCTTTTAAATTCTTCTCATTTGTAAAATGTTGATCTATATTCTGACGACTGCATCATTGGTCTAGTGGTTAGCATGTTCGACTACAGTCATGAGATCCTGGGTTCGAGTCCCGGGTCGGGCCAATCCAATAATGGATATTGAGTTTTCTATTAAGATTTTCTCAATACTTGCCCGAAGTTGGGAAGTTGGCAGTGTGATCCACCCCCGTGCCTCGGAGAGCACGTTAAGCCGTCGGTCCTGCGCCTGATCTCTCTCCGGTCGTGTCGGATTCCCGTCACATCGGACTATGAGAGTGAAGGAATAGAGAGTGCACTTGTGTACTATGCCTGCCAATCCGCAGTGGAGCAGCGCGGTGGGTCTATGCTCTAAAAACCCTCTCTCATATGAGTGAGGAGGCCTGTGCCCAGCAGTGGGACGTTCATGGGCTGCTACTTGCCTTACCTTTATTCTTATGACTACAAAAACTTATTTCAGTAATTAGTCAATGCCATATATGGGTATTTGAATGAGTGCTATTTGAGTGAGTAGATTGTCAAAAATTATGGAAACCAACTAAAAGTACAGTTCATATTCTAGGGGCACATAATCTACAACGGCAACATTAAATTCCTGAAATATTTCATAATATAATTTAAACTTCGCGAAACGCAACCTTGGTTATTCACATTATTCGTACTGTTTTGCTGGAGAGGTCTTCAAAAACTATAATAGTAAATGTGACCTTTACTCGCACAATTTGTCACTAATTAAGGTAAAATTAAGCGTGGGTGAGCCGACCTCTGACTTTCCATCCGTTTCCCAGATACGAAACACTGTGCCAAGGTTAATGAACAGAAAATGTGTGCTTGAGTTTTTCTTTTATCTTTTTTAACCTTCGGCAAATATGACGAAGATTTACTGTTCCTTTTATTGGACCGGTAAGTCGGCAAAAAAAAATTAAACCTTGAAGAATAATAATTAATTTATTATAGATTGCCTATTTGAGTTTTCAGTACTGAATTGTAATAAAAACATAATAAATATAAATATAGGTAAAGCTACATTATTGTAATACACATTTTGAAAGCATTTCGTGGCTTCTTTATCTTAATACAGCATAAATTATATGGCTCGACTAGCCAAAAAACTTAAATTATTGACAATTTTTTTACTTAATAAATTAATAGGAAAATATTCTTTATTCTTATAACTATAACAAGTTTGTTTAAATTTTCTCTGGTCAGTACATTTCTACCAGCGGATCGATACATTGATTTTACATAAAATAGGTTGAAACTGTAAATACTAAGACTTATTGATTTCATCTTCCTTGTTTTTTGACATTAGATACTTATTTCAGGTTGAGACTAACTTCCAAAAATTAACACCGGTTCAAGAACTCATTATCATTTACTATAAATAATTAAAATAACCTTTATCCAATATGATAAAAATATCATAAAGATTTCAAAGATACTCTTTGAAAACGTTGGCCGAATTATAAAACCTTAAAGTTTGTACGATTTGAAAGTGGAAGACTGAAATTTAGAAAGACATACGACATTATTAAAATGTTTTTTTTTTTAATTTATCCTGATTAAAAGAAGTACACAGGAAATAATAAATTTTAATGGTGACCTTTTACTATTAAAAGAATACGAACGTGCAACTTATTTGAATAAGAGTGGCAATTTCAATAAGACAATGGTATAGAGTTGACCCACTACATCGTTGAACGTATTAAAGAGTTCACATGTCTTAAGAAGAAAATCAAACTTAAGTTGAAAATTACTTTTGTTCCATTATTCTTGACAAATGGACCCCCTATTTTGCAATTGCAAACCTTTTTTGAGAAGCGGAGGAGCTGCACTTCGCTTCGCTCTATAATTGCAACAACCTTAACAGAATAAACTCTACAATCATTGAATGATAAATATTCTGTCACACGTCGAATGTGCTTGCCTGATCGATAAAAAGTAGATTCCCTTTCCTTAGAACATTATATTTTTAAACACAAAATCAATCTTAACATTTTCTTGAATATTATTTGTTGTAACTATTAATAAGACGATAATTATTTTGAATGTTTACTGGCCTTTCCAGATTACTAACAAGCAGTCTCCCTTTTATATTTTTAAGCATAAAATCATTCTATTATTTTCTAGAACACTATTTTCTATTACCATTAAGAACTTGGTAATGATTTCGTGCACTTCAATTATTGTCATTCTAGACAAACATGATTTTGATAATACATTTACATTTAATTTCTGAAATTAAGTAATTGCGTTTGGCCACAGATTATTTAATACGCCGGCTCTAAACCGCCATTTTGGTTAGCTTGTACTGAGGTTTGGCTGAATGCAGCTTAAAATTAGTGATAATCTGTGGCTTACAAATGTAAATGTAAAAATGCGATAGTCATCTTTATTCATAGATGTATATTTTTCTTATACAAAAACATATTTTTTTACAATTTTAAAAATATATAGGCGAAAAAAAGTTTGAAAGCAATGTAATAGCAATCTATTTAATACTGAGTATGATTTAATTATTTCTTTTTGATTGATTTTTTTTATATACTTTTTATTAAACCACCGTTTTTTTTTTCATTTAAAACAGTTAAAGTTCCATTTATATAAAAGTTAAAGTTTTCAAAATGATTCTTTAAGATTACAACAATATTGATAGTGACATCAAAAGATTAAAACAATTTATTTCAAATAGAAAAATCCTCTTTTGCTTTTGTATAAAGTCGAATTTCAACGAAAACAATTTTCCCGAAACCTCGAAAACCGCAACATGCTAAATGACACGAAAAAATCAATCTTTGACGCATTCAATATCAGTTATTTGAAATTACTTTACGAAGTCTAAAACAAAAGATATTTTAGTTTTGATAATATTTTGTTTGCTAGTAGGTACTATATGATTTTTATTATTAAAAAATGGATTTTAATTTACTTTGTTTATATACGATCGCAGAAACGCGCGCGAACCGCCAAGCGGCTTGGAATGTACTGGCGTATTAGGGCAAAGGGTGCAATAACAGTATCGTTTTACCAGGTTTTCGGGAACGCAATATAATTTTATTATTTGTAATAGTATATAATTTTATATGTACAATTATACTCTTTTATCATAAAAAACACGATTACTACATTTACCTTAATCACTCTTTTTTTATGATGGCATTTAATTTATTCGGTAAGAACAACCACAACGCTATTTGGCGATGGTTTCATATTTACGGTGTTATATTTGTCGCATGTAAAAATATAATATGTTAACTATGTTATTAATAAAATAAAAGGTTATTTAATTTGTTTAGATTAAAACAAAAGCTAAATATAAATAAAATTATGAAAAGCGCGTATTGTGCGGGACCCACTTCTATCAACGTTTTTTTAAAAATTCCATTTACGTAATCTGGATACTAAGAATTAAAAAAGGCAAAAGATATTAACATCTCTCAGCTAGGAATATGCTTTCTCATTCGTAGGAGAAAGGTTTCAATCTTAAACCCATTATAAACTCCACTACATGTTGGTAGCTGGCAAGAATTGTAGAAAGAGCGTGTATGTTTTTCCACGATATTCTCCTTCGCCGAAAAGCATAACGATAAATTAATGGACAATTGAGTGAGAACGAAGACTAAACATTATAATTAGCTTGTAGTCTGAAATACTATACCATTTTATGTAAACCTTTTCGTGGTTAAATGGAAAATTTTTAAGAGAACAATTAGTTGAAGAATTGAAATATTTATTTAAAAGAATTAGAAAAATTAAAATATAGGTAAAATATAAACGGTTAATATGGCAACACGCAGCCGCCCCGCGTAGCTCGTAGACCCCGCCCGCTACAGTGCTACGGCGAGTATACGTATACGAAACGTAATATAATACTTCGTATAGTTGAAACTACATAATATGGCCGTTTTATAATAACGATATATCACTGAGTAATGTAGCATATTTCATAACTCCTTTAATATGTATTTAATTTCCTAATTACAAAACATTAAGTGTCATTGATAATGTCATTATTATAATTATACACTGGAATAGAAAATAGTCTTATAAACAAATGGGCCTCAGAATATCATTAAGATGATAATAAAGATTACTTTAAGGAGTTTTTGTGGATTCTTTTTAGAACAGGACACGAAATAATCCTAGTAACATTTTAAGTCGTTCTATAATATCATCATTACTAGTACATTAGAAATAATATAATGAAGATAAAACTATATTTGACGAATGAAAAGTAAAGTAAGCCTCTTGATCAAAGAATGTTGCTTTGATTATGTACATGACCAACTTTTGAAGGCTTTTAAAACAAAAAACATGAAATATGTTAGATTTTGTAACCTATTACTGTAACTATTTCTACATATGATAAATGAAAATACGAAAGTTAAACTAAAAAAAATTACATTCGTTCTGTTGAAATTTACAGGATATCAAGTTTCTACAAGACGAATCATTTATCTGTATACCGTTGTTAATATATTATTATGAATAAAAATATATTATCGTGTTTATAACGTATGAGCGTATAACTTTTTTATTTAATTATTTTCACTTCATTACAGATTTCCTCACGATGTTTTCGTGCAATGATCTCACGTTATGTCTTTTTATAACTGTACTCACTTTAGAACATAAGTCGACAACAGTTATTGAGGACCCAGACATCTACTGTATTAAAGCTTTCTACATATTTACGAGGAGCTCTGTATCGTAATAAAGATAACGAGAAACTACGATGAGCTTTACGAGTTGGCTTGCTAGACGCGTAGATCTATTTTGGTCTGTAGTCACGCCATATTCTGCGGCTAGTCCTCTGGGTTTTGCGTGGGTGAATACAAACAAAGTGTAGGTCATGGAACTATCACAAGACGGGTACAATTTTAACACTCGATGTAGCGTGGATTGTATATACGGCCAATCGAAACTTTTTACAAAATTTCTTGGTAAGGATATTTATCATCATTCAAATATTAAACAGGAATAGGTTCTTTTAACTGGCTCCTTGGTCCAGTGGTGCGCTTATATGGCTACAGACATGAGTTGTTGGTGTGTACCAACCCATACCTCGAATAGCACATTAACCAGTCAGTCCTGCGCCTGATCTCTCCGGTCGTATCGGAATACCGTCCCAACGGACCATAAGAGTGAAGGTATAAAGAGTGCGCTTGTGTTAGCGGATGCGGATTAAGTACTATACCTGCCAACCAGCAGTGGAGCAGCGTGGTGGGTCTATGCTCTAAAAAAAATTCCTACGAGTGAGGAGGCCTGTGAGGCATGTGCCCAGCAGTGCAATGTTAATGAGCTGGTATTTTCGCCATAGCATTAGTCATATTTAAAGCAACAAGTGAATATGTCCTACATTATCTTATGCACTCCTATGTTATCTACATCTTACATAAGCTTTCAAAAGACGAGTTTTACAAATTAAGTCTACTGAATATCTTACTATTGGAAATAATAACAAGTGCCATCCGCCACAATTTACAAATATTAAAATATTAAAATATTTTTAATATTTTAATATTTGTAAATTTACAAATATTAAAATATTTTCCACTTAAACTTGAGTGGATAAATAAAAAAGGGTTTTTATTAACAATTGAAAATTTGAGCAACATATATTATGTATGATCTAATAGTATCAATCGGCAATTGGTTCCAAACTTCTAATTATAAATAAAAAATGATATGGCATTTTGATTCATCCACCGTTGCCCATGTCGAAGTCCTTTGAAAATCTATATCGCATAAAGAAGACTACTTTATAAAATGTCCGAGCAGTTGCCGTAAAGTTTTAATTAAATGTCGAGCAAGCCCATATACTCCCAACGAATCTAATTGGAAAACCTTCCATATTTACGAGCCAAAGAAAAACTATATCCTTACATGTAATAAAACAAAGTCCTCCGCCGCATCTATTTATCGGTCCGTTTGTCATATATTCAAAACCTATTAAATGGATTTTAATACTGTTTCATAAACACGTAAAGAGATTTTTCAGTTCTTAAACTGTCAAGGGTTTGTATAATTCGATTGAAATATAACGATAATTATTCCCCACCCACCCACCACCATCGCAATATTGCCTTCCGTATGAATTCAAAGACAATAAAGGACATTGGTAGAAACAATATGTGTTTTATGTAAATAAATATATACATAGGTAAATATTAACCCCAAACTATTTATGTCTATATGATATAGTATATTTAAATAAAGGTAGGTTTGTATTCATTAGGTAATAGCCTAATTATAAATGCATACCATAAATTTATTAATTATTTTAAAAACACGAAAATTGTTTTTATGTCCGTCTGTATACTCGTTCACGCTAATCTGGAAAATCGAAACAGAATTTTTTAGTGCTGACAGTTTAGCGCTTGACTATGATTTCACCAGATGGAAAGTGCGCTAATCTGGTAAGAGGTGATATACTCCTTATGGTTTATACACAGCAACGTACCGGAACACAAATCACTTTGTTTGGCGATACGTTTTTGCTGGTAGAGTGGTTAACTAGCCATGGCCGAAGGCCACCAGTCCTAACTCAGACAAATTAGAAAATGTAATTTCCTAAATTCGTCCTACCGGGAATCGAACCCGGGACCTCTGCTAGCAAAGCGATTACTCGCACCACTGCGCCAGCGAGGCTGTCAAGAGGCATGTAACTATACGAGCAATAAGTAACATCGGAAGGCGAAGCGTAGCCGATATTAATTGGTACCTTTATAAATTTCTAATAAATTGCTTTTCCATTGCATGGCATGAAACTTAATACAGTTAAGATTTACTTTTTCTTTCTTGTTCAACACAAACACAGAATCTGAGCGATCGTTTTCGCCATAGCATTAGTAATACATTAATGCTATTGAACCTTCCCCCTGGAGACCGCTCCCTATCCGCGAGACAATTTAAGGGTGTTTCAGCTACGCACCAGAGCAGACTGAACATATTTAGAAAACATATTTTCTTAATTTACTCAACACCGAGGAACTTTTCTATTTACAACGTTGTATTGCGTTAAATAAATATAACTTTGTACTCACTCCAGCAAAGTCCAAAAAGACCTTTTTGGAATATATCAAATTTACAACTTGAAAATAATTCCGATGAAACCTGCAAGTGATGATGTGATAAAGAAAACGATATTTAAATGGTGACATTTTACATATTTATATTAGGACAAGCTGATCCAGCGAAATCATACCGCCTCAAAATCAATAAATAAAAAAGCTAATTGATGCATATCGGAGTATAGAAGTTTAGCAAAAAATGTGTTCAAAACCTAAACAGAACGAAAACAATTCGTAATAAAAAACGCGATCTTTACGCCCAGATTCGCCTCAAAGTCCGTTAAATATTACAGTAGCCATCAGAAATTGTTGGTTGTCATTGTCCAAGATCAAAAATCAATACTGAGTTTTCTATTACGATTTTCTCAATATTTGCCCGAAGTTGGGAAGTTGGCGGTGTGATCCACTCCCGTGCCTCAGAGAGCATGTTAAGCCGTCGGTCCTGCGCCTGATCTCTCTCCGGTCGTGTCAGAGTTCCGTCGCATTGGACTATGAGAGTGAAGGAATAGAGAGTGCACTTGTGTACTATCCCTGCCCATCCGCAGTGGAGCAGCGTGGTGGGTCTATGCTTTAAAAACCCTCTTTCATGCTAGTGAGGAGCCCTGTGTCCAGCAGTGGGACGTTAAAGGGCTGCTACTTACCTATATATATATATATATATGTGTCGGAGGGCAGATATCTGTGGAACGCTGGCGCCATCTATCGGCGTCGACAGAGTCAGCGTTCCTAGCTATTAGTGTTAATGAGTTTGTGTAAATTGAAATCGGGAACATTAAGTGATTGAACATTATAAACCGAGTTAATTAATACAGTGTTTGATTGCACCAACAATACCCATGAACGCCCACAGAATAAGAAATTAAATAATGGATCTAATTAATAACGATGTCGGCGGAGAACCCTACGCCCCTGTGTTTTATGTTTCTCCGTTCTCTCTTATTCTCCGACACACACATATATATATATATATATATGACCTACGGCTCCGAAACGTGGTAACGCAGCGTGCGATGGAGAGGGCTCCGAGTTTCTCTACGCGATCAAATCAGAAATGAAGAGATCCGTAGTAAAACCAAAGTCACTGACATAGCCCTACGAATCGCAAACCTGAAGTGGCAATGGGCGGGGCACATTATCCGATGGACCGATGGACGTTGGGGCCCGAAGGTGCTGGAGTGGCGACCCCGCACCGGGCGGCGTAGAGTATGGGGGACCCCCATAAGGTTGACCGACAACATAAAGAGGGTCGCCGGTAGCCGTTGGCGCCAGGCGGAGCAAGATCGGGCCTTGTGGACGTCATTAAGTGAGACCTATGTCCAGCAGTGGACGTCTATTGGTTGAAGCGACAATACATAGAATATGAGACTTTTCAAATACGATAAAAGAAATAGAATGGACAAGAATGTTTGTAGATAAGTACTGTAGAAGATTTCTAGAAGAGAAACTTATTAATAGTATTTATTTAAGTAATAAAGAGTATTTATTTACACATTCTAATGGAAGAAGCTTGTAATGCAAGTATATCTGCGCTTACATCAAATCTCGAAAAATCAATACACTCCCCGTCTGTCAATAGACGTTTAAACAAACAGCACTGCGATGTTGCCATCATATACTAAGCTCAACATTAATGTATCGCAACTAAGAAGAAAAACACGCTTTTGTAAATTCTCACCAATTCTCTCAAAAAAACAATCCAAAAGTATAAGTATATTGTATGTATAAGTATATATTAATGAATACCACCACCGCCACCACATAATGAATTTTAATGAATAAATAAAAATTAATGATTTTTTGATTAAATTAATAAATAAAAATAACAAGATACAATTTCGTAAAACTACTAGAGACAAAATGAAAATAGCTAAAACCATGAAATTTTCATTATTTTGTAGTATAAACTGTTAGCAAACTCATATACACGTCGATATTTCATAGAGTACCTATAGACATAAAAACGCTATATCTTATTCATCACAAGCAATAATGTTGGATATTAATCAAACCTAAGAGACACATCAATTCCTGAAAATTCGAATAGTTCTCCTTAGTCACTTAGGCACAAATAATTTAATTCTAACTCAGACCGCGACTTCGTCTGCAATGAATTCAGAGAGATAGTAAGGCCGTTTATGCAAAACAAAATGCTGCTATATATCTATATGGGTTGTAATGATATCAGACTTTAAAGCAGGCCATTTACCAGAAAAAATGCAACCTATATATCATTCTATATTATAAACCATAAGGTAAAGTGAGTAGCAGCCTATTAACGTCCCACGGCTGGGCACAGGCTCCTCGCTCATAGATAAAAGGGTTTTTGAGCAAAATCAATCATGTATAAACCGAATTCCACCCAAATTTGTTCAGCTGTGTTTATGTCATGGAGGAACTTTCACATTTATAATATGCCTCATTCACGTGTTATTCCTATTTATCAGTTGTCATTGACATCAGAGAAGCCGTTTTCGAGATTTAATGGGACGTATAAAAAAAATTAATATGACAAAGATGTCAATGAGACAATTAGTACGAGTATATCACAAAATTTTACAAAAATTGAGTGTACTCGTACACACAGATTATATATTATTTATAAAACAATATGGATATAGATAAAGAAAGACAGAATATAGGAGAAAGTAACGGTACAGCTACAAACACAGTATAATTTATTATGTAAGCTCTCAATATAGGCGAAGGCACAGGCATGAGCTAGTAATCGTATAACGAGCATAAATCGCGCAATGATAGCGTTCTTACTTAAAACGGTAACATTAATGTCAGAAAGTCATAAAGTGAATATCTATCAAGCACAATTAAAATAAAATAGTTTACAAATAGACTACAGATTAATATAGTAATCATGGGGGAGATATGTTACCGTTACGACTTTAGGTTTTTACACAAATAGTACATAGATGCATATATACCGTATAAGCAAATTTATATACAGTACATAATGTATATCTTGGATACGCAAATCATGCGACGAATTAATTCGTATACATTTTAAAAATCAATAGAAAATAACTTCTCGGTTACTTAACTACTAGCGCCATCTTTGGAGACTATTTTCCAACCAAATTGTTACAGTTTCAATGCGTGGATGCTTAAGGTGGTACGGCACCAAGAATATAGATGGCAGTATTGACGAACTTTACTGTTTTACGAATATTGGTTAATAATCATTAAATTTAATATCACAACTTATTGTTAGTATTCTATTAACTTACTTGAGTAAATCGCAGTAACCGTATTGCCATTTCTACATTTTACGATTCACTATAAATAATTGTGCACAGTTTTTCGTATTAATACTTAAGATACTGAAAATCGATTGAGGTCGCCTTGTATTTGGTCACAATTTTTGACCATAGCTTGGACTACAGTAGCTACTTTAGTATCTGACAGATTTAAGTTGTAATTTACAATTCAATATTAATTCGGTTGTACCTTATTTTACTTACTAACGATCTTGCAATTAATTATTTCATTTATATTATACAATATCTTACCATTAAAGCTTAAAGCGAGTATTTATACTATTTTTTTTTTTTCAGATACTAGCTGATTCGGCAAACTTTGTACCGTCTCAGACTCAATAAAAGCTGAATGAGAATTGCAGAATGTTTCAACTTTAGTAAAAATGTGGTCAAAACTTAACCGGAATAAAAATAATTCGTAATAAAAAAAACCCGACTTTTATGCTTAGTTTCTCGCTATAATCATTGTTGTGATCAGAATTTGTTGGTTGCCAATGTCAAATGTGAAAAACAAATGAAAATAATACAAAAGTATTAATTTAATTTGATTTCTTAACGACGGGACGAACTTTAAACGTTTGAAATTCAAAAGCAAAAAAGATGAAACTAAATCTAATTTGGCTTCTGAACGATTTTTGAACTGAAATGATTTCTAAACGACAGGATGAACAGTAAATGTTTGACAGGAAGGAATAGTGTGTAAGGAAAAGCGAAATTGTTGTACTTAAAGCATTTTTTTCTTATTTAAACCTTCCCAGGACTTCCATGAATAATTCAAAACTAAAATTAGCCAAATCAATCCAGCTGTTCTCGAGATTTAGCGAGACTAACAAACAACAATTATTTTTTATATATGTATATAGACCAGCAAACGTTCTATTGCAATATAATAACTATTATCACTATTAACAAAATAGGAGTTGGTGATAGAAGGGTGAAAATTTAGGGTTGTGTGTTTATTTAATTCCACATCATAAAAAATTAAAAATTTTGCAATAAAATTAAAAAAAAAGTATGGCTTGATCATTCTAAACATTTAGGGGGATGAAAAATAGATGATGTCCGAGTCTCCAGCCTGGCCGATATGCACGCTAAGATTCACGAAAATCGGTTGAGCCGTTTCGAAGGAGTTCAACTAACACCGTGCCACGATAACTTTAAAAAGATTGTCGTATATGTATATTCTAAGTGTAGAGTTCTAATATGCTAAACACCTTAAGCAAAAAATAATGGCGAACAAAACAAAGCATAAAAAATATTGTTACTATTGACTCTATAAGCATTTGAGGTCATCAACATCATGAATCATATATCAAACGTAACGGAGCTAATACGTGGCGATTACGGTTTTGTCTATTCATTATTGAAATAATTGGTTTCGGTTAGCAAAGAAACATAAGTATATTCTCAACGAAAATATACTAATTTGAAGGTTTAGTAAAAAATGTAATAAATCAATAGTACGTTAATTACCCACATATGTATCTATGTATTAACACAT
The DNA here is from genome assembly GCA_015832385.1 of Elymnias hypermnestra. NCBI lineage: Eukaryota > Metazoa > Arthropoda > Insecta > Lepidoptera > Nymphalidae > Elymnias > Elymnias hypermnestra. Next base: position 1,999,485 of record JACTOM010000330.1, read on the forward strand.
ATGACTGCTTTGCAAGAACAGTGATACAATTCTAATAATCATACGGAGCCGTTTGAAAATGAGCTGTTTTAAATCAAAAAATTAACGTCACCCTGCCACGAGACAGGGAGTGTGGGACTCGCAGCAAGGCCAGAATACCTACTAAAACCCAGCGACACCCTCATCACCCTGAATTGGGAGTATCAGAGGCTCCGTTACGCATTCACCCTGACACTCCCGGAAGATAATATATTCCTTACTCGATAAAGCCCGGATTCGAACCTGCGTCGATCAAAGTCACGAGGTCTAGTGTAACCTCTTACGCACCGAGCTATGAGTAGTTACAGCTGCTTTTTGAACTGCTAATGAACAATTTGCAAGCAATTCATAACCAATAATAAAGCTATTCGCGTTTTCGCTTAGGGTTTGGCCTCCATATATTAAATATTTGTCAATGATAAGCTCGGGACAAAATTCCAGAAAATTTGTTGTAACTGCAAGTCATTTGTTTCTTTATTTATTTTATTGCATTTCGGCCGCATATGTCTTTTTTGAGAAGTCTTACGGCATCCTAGTATTGACTTACGGTCTTTGATAACGTATATTCACTAACAACCGCAAAACAATTTATTAAATAACAATATATACAAACTGAACTAGACCAATAGTCTAGTGGTCAGATTGTTCAGGGACTCCAACTAAGTATCTCATGTCTGTAGCTGTACAGACATGGGATCCTGAGTTGGAGCCACGGGTCGGCCGAATTTAAAAATCGATATCGAGTTTTCTGTTAAAGTTATGTTCTGTATTTGCCCAAAGTTGGGAAGTGTGCTCCACCGCCGTGCCTCGGAGAGCACGCTAGGCCGTCGGTCCTGCATCTGATTTCTCTCCGGTCATGTTGGATTGCTGTCCCATCTGACTATGGGAGTAAAAGATTAGATTGCACTTGTATTAACGCATACACTTGGGCACACTGCTTATCAATCCCTAGTGGAGCAGCGAGGTCGGTCGAACGCTCTCTCCTGTGAGTAAAGAGGCCTGTGCCCAGCAGTGGGATGTCAATATACTGCTTCTTTTTATAAATTATTAATATCTTTATTTCTTTAACATTACAAGGTACCTACATTAACAAAATAGGTCAATGAAGTAGTCAATGACAAATTGGAACACAATTTAGTTCTGTGAAAATTTACTCCTTCATGTTTATTTTTAGATTGTAATGAACACAGGCATTGTTTTAGAATAAAACCTCATATTGACTAAGCCAAGATTCTCACATACCAAGGAATATGGCGCGATGCATTACTCGAGCTTCTGACTCATCACAAATCCCCGCAGAATTACCAATTTTTCTGTATGAATTTTTGTTTAACAAATTTTTTATTGAATTGGTTAAAGAATTTGTTGATTTTATGTCATTAATTAAAAGTATTAATTTTATTTATCTACCCATTAATAAATAAAATTGACATGTTTATTTATGGTTTTTTGCTACTTGCACATAAATATTTTAACGGTAGAATAAGCTTGCTTTTAAGCAAAATTTCAATCTTTTCCAGTTAATCTCCAAAAAAGGTCCAATTGGCTTGGAATTACGATAACTAATTTGTATTTCAAATTTTTTTGTGCACGTGAAACATTTAAAGTTACATTTAGCCATAGCGAAGCGTAGGTGGGTAAACAGACGATTCAAATATTATTCATTAACAAAAATCAACATTTTTTTTCGAATACACTAGCGAATTCAAAAAAGAAATCATCTATTGCTTTTCATATCAATTGCGATTACTAAGAAGAGAGACAGAATAACAAATGTGTCGGCGATTAAAAGCTACAAAAATAGTTCAAATTAAATTACTAAAAGGTTCCTAGAAAGATTTGTCCGATAAAAGTGACAAAGTGGAGTGTCACAAACAAATTACAATATCTGTCACTTACTGTTATAATGGTTTATTTTGCACTGACAGCACGCCCGATAATATTATAAAATCATTTCTAATATTTGTATCTATCTGGGTGTAATTAATATGCGAATAAAGCCGTGAGTTGATATTCTTTAGAGATTACTATTGTATGCGTAATTTATAGTTGGATATTTACATACAAGCCAACTGATATACCAAAATAATAGGTATTGTATACAAAAAATAAAACCATGATGACTCAGTAGTAAGACGATGATTTTTCTAACAGAGTCACCTTTTCGGATCCCTTGGCAGGTACATCTTTGGCCTATTTGTAGTTTGAAATTCATCATCGTACAGTAAATGGCAATATCGTGAGAAAACCTGCATATTCCGGGCACAACTCAGAATTTATAGCATATATTATTACAAACTCGCTCTGGGTTTATTATTGTAAAAAATATATAACATTTTTTTTAATTTCTCACTATGTAGTAAAGTAGTAAATAATCTATTCTTTTACATCACTATAGGTATCCTAAGAAATAGATGGATTAAAATTTAAAGCAATACATAAATCAATAATAACATGTGTTAAATACAAATATATCAACGTTATAACACCTAATTAATGTCTATAGATAAAACTTGGACGTGCGTACAAATTACACATGGCAGAAGTGAAACTTCTTTGGCAAACTAATTTTTAAGTCTTGTTTATATTTATACAAATCTAAAACTTAAGATTTCCGAAACATAGAGGGAGGGGAAAAGGAAGATATTTTAGGAATTTAATTGCCACTAAAAGTGTCGAAAACTAATTTAGTTAGAAAACCAATTTATTTGTCAATATTAGAAATTATTAATTAAATTTTGTTTTTTAATTTATAATTTAGAAAAGAGAATTTATGAAATATTTTTATTTAATATTTTTTGAAAAATAGTATATTAAATTATTGAATGAATAGTGGCACATTAAAATGCAGCATGTTATTTGTAAACATTAAAACTACGAATTAGCATTTAAAAAACGCGACACGTCTTCGTTTCATTCGTAAAAACTATCCACATGCACCTAAAGAAATTCTACTTCAAAAATCATACAAGTCTTAAATAAAAACCTACACAGTTCGGCCCATAGACAACTATGGAATGATGTACGGGAATGACGTTTCATATCGAGACATCGAAATATGAAACGTCATTCCCATAACTTTTTAAGCATTAGCACTCTTCAAAAGTTATTTGTCTAAAGGGGCTGGTACAAGTTTGAAAATAACTACTAGTGCTGTAATATGCACAAGAGTAATGCACCAAATGTAGCTCATAGACAGCGCTCCTCTTAAACTTTCGCAGTTTCTGACACCCACATATGGATTAGGTGACATCATTTTATGAACCGCTCAATTAACAATTGCGTCTAAACGATTGTAATTGCAAGCGCTGAAAAAATTAATTAAAAACAAGCAAAGGCTATTTCTTAGAATTTAAATTGTAGGTTGATGTATGATACCTTTTTAGCGCATCCAGATTAGCGTGTACTTCCAGGATCTTACCCCAGAGTAAACGCTGTGAGAGATGACAAAATAACCATACCACGTTAGCTTGTGGTCTCTCACAAACTGACTTAGTAAGAGGTTACTTAGCTCTTACTTGTTTTTACACGTCATCCTATCTTATCGCAATATTTTGCTTAGCTGATAATCTTTGCTTGGGACCCGATCAAAAACTCTCACCAGTAAAAAAACAGGAAGAATTAGATAACAAACATAACTAAGCATTATGTACTCAATTATAAATGTCAAATTATATTTTTAATATTCCAATACTTTATCTTATTTATAACTTCTATCCTTACATCTAACAGATAATCATCTCACATTAGTATTTTTGATCCTACTTTTACATTTGTAAACAATAACACACTGCAAACTGCAATTCGAGTTGTAAACTCTATATCGAGATTATCTGATCTTCGTTCAGGATAACAACGATACAAAAATAGATTGCAGCTGGAGGTGAATGATCCCGTAGCTTTTAATGCTCTCGTAAAAATAATGAGACCGAATTAAAGATGTGACGCAAGTTTCAGGAAGCAATAAATGTTCCAGCATATGGTATCTAATTGTTTTTAGCTTTTTTCTGTATTCGTGCGAATGAAGTACATACTTTTTGGACATACTCCAAGCTTATAAGTCAATTCTATTTTTTCCTTGTGCATGAAGAAATGGTTTGTAAAAGTTTTTAAACAAACGTGTATATGTTATTTATGTAAATGTAAATTTTATTTTAAATGTTTATGACCTTACTTAACTTTACAGTGCACATTATATTTATTATATAATCTACGTCCCCATTGCAAATAAAACAGACTATAGACTAGACTTAAGTAACAATCGAACAAGGTATCTATAGTATCTTGCATTGTCTGAGGATGAAGTGAAAGCGCGCCTCCCTCGATACCTACTTTATTCCATTCAATTAAAACATTGTCTTCACATTTTTCCACAACGATTTGCATAAGTTCAGCGTCCCTTAGATTGAATAAAATCGATAATTAAGAGTCTTTAATTAACGTCTAATACGGATATCATCATGAGGGCCACCATATTATACAGTCTTTTTTTCTGGAATAATGCTAATTGAAGGAATGATGTATTACGCATTATAAATGAAAGTCCTCCACTACGTCTGTACGTCTATTTGTAATAATGGAATGAAAGACCCCTGAGAAAGTTTTATGGTAATACATAATTTATTAAGGTTAAGTGTAAATTGGTTGTATTATAAGAACAATTGTTACAAGTGTCGGAAAAATCAAGCAGCCTAGGAGCTTTTATCGAACAAAACTGCCTAATCTCTTAGAGATATAACAACACAATGTACAGTAGGATAATTCCGTTTCTATAGATTTATAAAAATGTCTTATTTGGCATGTATCTATATTTTATAATGTAAGACTTATAGATATTATTATGTATGAATAGATTTCTTTCCATAATTGCTAAATTCGATGGGCCTAAAATACCACTTTGAACTATTGCGAGGGGTATCGTTTTGCTTGTTGAAAATAGGTCAACAGAAATTGGAACATAAATAATATTTGGTTTTTTTTAATACTATTTTTTGGTGAAGCACCAACGAATGAATTCTGCAAGGAAACTTTGATATCTCATCAAATAGCTAAATTGATTTTTCAAAGTGTTTACTTCTGTTGTATGATTTCTTATTCACAGAGATTGTAATTTTGTCAAGTAATAAAGTGGTTTTATAAAGTCGAAAAAGAAAATAATGTATAATTTGTCCTGAATATTTTATTTCACTATTGGCGTCCTTATTATATGTCTGACGTAATCGGATTGCCTTGCTGAGGAGCCCTTTGCAAAGGTAAGTCTCAGTTTGACCTCCTTTCCTAAATATGGAAAAGTTTTGTAAGGCCAGTGAGGTCGGTCTCTTTTTATTACTCGATAACTATTTTTCGTTAACCTCGTCTTCGTTTCTTTGCATTTTTTTAAATATGTTCGTAAGTGAAATTAACAACATATTGCAAGTTCTTATTTTTCTTCAATTACGGGATGTAAAGTAAAATATTGAAGTTAATTACACGAAATCGTCCAAGATATTAACGTAATAATTAGATACTTATATTTTCCTCTTATTTATTATGCTTTGTTTCAAATAATGACAAATTTAAAATTATCAAATGACAAATCCCAGATAAGTGCTTTATACTTAATGGATAGTAATAGAAATATCGATTTAACTCTCATTTAATATCGATGTTTGTTTAAACTTTTAATTAATCGATAATGTTTGTTAACTCTTCACTCCTGTTTTGTATTATAACGTATATATGTATAACAATTAGTAATGTCCTGACTTGAGTACAATCTCTTGGGTGGCCTGACGTCGCATATGTCCAGTAAATACCGAATTAATTCCGTACATTGCCATCAATTAAATCACTTGTTGGGAGCTTGCAGTAGTAAGTCGCACCATTCGAGACTTGTCTACCCACACGATTGTCCTGTAGATTACTTTAGACAAGACGGTACGTTTCACTGGAAACCATGTTAAAATTAGAATATCCGTTCGGCAGTTCTTTAGACGAAATGCATTTTAGTTTGATGTGCGACTAAGATATGGGTTGTGGTTTCTGATTGTGGTATTTCTTGATTTCTGTTCAGTGTTTGTTACTATAAGTTTGGATTTTTTCTCATCTTGTATGTATAAAGTTAGTGGCGCAATTCGTAAGTCATTTTAGAAGATAAGTACTAAACCGTACATATTTTTATACATATATCAGATATAACTATATTTAGAACAAATATAAATACATAAGCATGCATGTATGTCAAAAATACTTCAAAAAATATAATTAAAAATTACACAGAGAATTAATAAATCAGAATTCAAAGCGACGAAATTGATTTTGTACCTTGATCAGCAACTAATATAAATGAATAGTAGAGGGTTTTCATAAGATTACATGTATGACTAATTCTAACTAAAATTTAACTAGTTCTACGTAAGATTTACTAACACATGTACAAGCTAAAATGTTTTAAACGTAAACACAAAGCGTAAACATCAAGTCTAATGACTCACAATGACGAAGTTTTCATTATCATATCACAACCACAAACATACGTTAGTTGCAATCTGACACTGAGAGCTAATTGTCGTTTCTTAAAACGTTACGAAGATTCTTTGTATTTTATAAACGTTATGTTATCATATTAATTCAAGGCTATTTAATGAGTGAACGCGAATGGTGACACGCTGCAGTGGTGTCGCGTACAGGATTGTGCGTATTTTCCTCTTCGGCGAGAACAAAGGGGCCTTATTTGCAAATACATTTAACACTTTCCAACAACCGAATACAAGCCTGTTGATCTAGACGCGTGTACTGTGCATATGTGAAAACGAGAAGATGCGAATGTTCACGGCGCGAGTGTAAAAAAATTAAATGCAAAAATGATTAAAAGGAACGGTGATAATGTATTTGCGATCGCGTCGAGCAACAATCAGTGTCAAGGCGGTCGGAGTTCTGTCTCGCTCTGTCCCGGCGCGGCCACGAGGATACCGCGCGCCACTGCCACTAGAATGACGCAGCCTGACGCGCATCAAAACACGAAGGAGGCGAATATTGCTTTATCAACTTACGTAGAAAAGTGGAAAAATAGATACGAGGACGCAGAAAGGAAACATAAAACCTACCTCCTGAAATCTGAAAAAGGTCTGTATTTTCATATTTTATATGAACATAGAAATCTTTCATTTTTCCCACTTTTTCCTCTTTATTATTGCGCATGCCCCAACTGTCATGGGTCATATGCAAACAAAAGTGCGAATGAAAATTCTAGCCTCGTATTTGCTGGATTACGATAGGGGATAACCTGTTGCTTATATACATTATGTATTCTCTGAACTCGTTAGTTGCTTTAAGGTGGCGCTTAGGAAGAGAGTTTTGATTTTATTTAAATATACTCTTATTCAGTTTATAATACGATAATTCATTTTATTACCAAGTAAACTTTTTCAAAAGGTGCACTTTTGTAGATAATCAGGCTTAGATTTTTTGTAGTGCGAATTAAACCAGAGATTATTTTTCACTTCCATTTAAAAGTTCGTCAAAATTGAGCTAATGGTAATTTAAATATCGATTAAGTAGCGCAACACTATTACATATATATAAAGCATTCTGTTATGAAATGTCAAAATGTGAAATTCTACTCAATCTAGTATAATTTTTGCTTCTTTCATAAAAAGGGTAAATAAAATTAAAATGTCATATTTTTGAAATTCTTATTCTTGTTTAAGGAATCTTATCAGAACGTTGTAATTTTAGTTTAAAATCACTGTTATTTAAACCTGAACTCAAATCTGAGAGCTAAATAAGCCTTCTCAGCAATAGCCTTTAATATTATAATAATAGTTGCATTAAAAAATTATTCAAACTAAAATGAAATAATATAGACAGTTAAATTTATTTTTTTTAAATAATCTAACTTAAATATTACTTAGAAAAACCCTCTAGTTAAATTGCAGGTAAGTATATATATTTATTTTCTTATACCTGTAGATGGCCTTATATACATATTTTTACTTTTTGTAATATTTTTTTTTAATTTATGATAATGATGCTTAAAAACCTATTATTAGTACAATTTTTATTTTATATTTATATTATTTTTCCTACTGGTTCATATTGTATTGCAAGGGTCATTTTATTTATAACTTTTTTTTGTATTGTCGATTAACCTGAGGAAAATGTAAGAGAAATGATTTGTAATATATATATATATATGTTATGTAAAATGTAAAGGCTTTAGGGTAAGGTTACAATTGTAAACTTTCTCTGCATTTATGACCTTTGCTGTTGCTCTTTATTTTTTGACCAAACCATTTTTTTATATGTGCAATATGAAGATTAAAACTTTTTAATTTTATTTTTTAGTTGGTTATTTTTTGCATTTGTTGTTGAATTTGATATTGAGTTATGTATAGATATACATATGACCTCAATTTGTTTTGTTTTTTTATAGGCCTGATTATATTTTATATCAATGTTATTAAGCAAGTATTAGATTGTCCAGAGTATAAAAAAATAAAAATATTTTGACTATATTACTGTAAAAGCATTGAGTAAATTTGTGAACATAAATTCTTAGACTCATTTAAAGTCAACAAAGATAAAATGTTATGCCATTAAGAATACATTAAGCATAAATACTATACAAATTGTGGATTCAACTTTAGGAAAAATATAGATATGATAATCTGCTTCCAATATTGTAAACTACAAGCTAGGTTAATTTTTCTAGATGGGATCAACTGTACTATGAAATTAATATCATATATGAAATACTACATGTTCACAGACAAATGTTTTTACTAATCTATGCATTTACTTTAAATTTTAGTGCAACACTATATTTTGACTAAAATTAATTCCTATAACTACTGAGTTTCTTGCCCGTTTCTTCTCAGTGGATTCTTCCTTTTATACTGGTGGTAAATTTGTTACTAAAGGAAAGACTACTGACGATTCAAAAGTGCTTCTTGAGTCACCTTAAATAAAAAATATTTTGATTAAAGAAGAGTTTTGGAAATATATGAGTAAATTAATATATTTTAATTTTATTTAATTGCAAATATTTTACTAGTTCAATATAAAAACATATATGAGAAATAACTACATAAACTTCAGTTTACATACAGATTTTTTTCTTGTGTTTATTATCTGCTTTAATATATACAATGAGGTACAGCAAGACTTTTATTATGATGAAATAGTATGTAATATGTATGCCCATGAAACATATTATGCATATGAAATATGATCTAATTTAAATGATATGTAATAGTCCTTCATCATGATTAAACTATATCTTTTTATATGTGAATCAATTAATATAACAGTTATCGGTTCTTCAAAGTAGAGAAAACAGACCGCAATAATATAAAGATGTTTAGTTAGCTTTGTGTTTTTTATTATTCCTCACAGAATTGTGTTTGACCATGGTCTCACCTAATGGTATGTGGTATAGCTTAGTATATCATACTAAGGTTGTAGCAATCTGATCCGGTAAGAAGTAATTTACCTTAATGGGTAAGACCATTAAGATGAATTACAATACAACGACAGCATCGTATCGCAACGAATTTCTTTTAGCTTGAGGTCACGCCTTTGTTGCTAAGGAGACAAGTAATCATGGCCACTATATTTGCACTGCCGGGAATCAAACCCGGGACCTCTGTTAGCAAGGCTCATTTAGCCAATGAGTTGTCAACGTACTATTACTGTACATTAGTATTCGGTTAGGACATCGTATTACCTTTAAAGTACTTTAATTATATGTACACAACACATTTTAATATCATAGGCATGTAATTTGAAACATGTCTATGAAATGCGGTCTCATTGCATTGATATCCAGTAGCTGTAGTTGGTAAGATCTCTCTACCTTAGTTAATTAAAACATACATCGCAATTCATTTCACACGAAATGTTAAGTATTACGACGACGGATTTCCGCACTTACTCCCAATTTGCCTGTCACTTTCATAAAAATAAAAACCATAAGAGCTTTAAAAGTAATTTAAAGGGAAAACATTCTCTTAAATTCACAGATTACAGTTTTTATGTCAATTATAACAAGACGCTAATATTACATACTAGTAGAATTACATAAAATTTTGATTTGGGCCGTTTTATTTTGTATATCCGATGTAACAATAATAATATATGTCAACAATTTAACTGGTAATCGATTTATTACTAACAATAATTGATTCAATCGTGAAATGAGGTAATCTCTTATCAGCAATAAATTTTGACGTATACGTATATGATGACACGATAATGATTAACTAGAATGCCTGTTGTATTAGCGAGAACCTGCGTGTTTTGTTACGATATTTAGGAAATTGCCGTTGGTACCACATTACGTGTTACGTACACGTAATGCAACGATGTTAAAATAGTACTTGCTGATAAGTTTACATTTACGTTTATAAAAAGGTAAATGGCGTAATAAACGTAGGATTTTGATTTCAATTTATGATATTCTGTAATCAAGTTCATTTCACTTGGCTACGTTTTGAAAAATAATTATTTTGCTTAATGTTAATATTTAATTGGTTAGAATACATTTAATTTCATATATTTCCGTTAATAAAATAATAAAAACAGAAATTGGAAACCTGCATATACGAGGCATGCTGGTTATGAGTTTAGCTCAACCTGGGAAGTGCCACAAACTATTATAATTGGCGTGACAGTTAAAATCGGAAGCTCAAAAGAAAAGGTTAACAAAATATTAGTCTTATTAAACGATAATATTTTGGCAGTAACACTGCATCTCCTATTATTATAAAAAAAAATACTTATTCAGACGTAAATACATGGAATGTACGTAACGTAAGAAGGAGTAGACCGTAGTGTTATTGGAAGCTAGCCGTAACATTTTTTTTTAATATACAAATTAAATATTTCGTAAAGCTCAAACAAGAAATGTGTCTTGAATATTACGAAAACGTTCTCAATATGGTATGCATCGCAAACGTACAATCAGTGTTGAGTGCAAAAACTTGATCGTACCTTGTAGGATAAACATTAATCACCACCCACAGAACAATTGGCCTAGATAGTTACAATCGTAGTTTATGTACGGTTTACATACAAAGCGACGTGCACTAGGGCCTCATCTATACATATTTAATTAATGAAAAACACGTCAATGTTAACAGAGCTTTTAGCATTTAATTGTGTAGGAATAGTTGTATGGTTGTCGTCCAGATCAATCCGATCAATACCAGTCAAATTGTTTGCATTTAACAATATCTTTCCAAGCAGAGAACTCCTCATGGAGTTTCGTCCCAACCCCACTATTTTGTTGTAGGTTAGTAGGCTATATATACCCTATGATATGCTAGGAATGTTCAGGTTTTGGTATTTATTCTTGTACCGAGAAACAATGACGAACTGTGTGTAAAGATTGGGTTTTATATTAAATTTATATACAATAACTACCTAATACGAGCCTGTCTGACAGTCGAACAGGCGACGCAAAATATTTTAATATTGTTGGGACCAAATTGCTGCTACGATTGCGGCCTTAAGCTTATTTATATTATTTAAATTGCCAAAAATATACTAGAAAATTTTCAGAAATAAATTCCCTTGCACTTCAATAGGCAATTCTTTATACAAAAATATTTATCAATATAAATGTTATACTAATAAAAGGTTAAAAATACAATATCTGTACTAAAACACATATTTATTTAAATATTTTTCCCCCTTATAGTTTTATGCGTTTTTGTTCATGTTTAAATTTGATTAAAGAATATTATGATGTCAAACATTATCAATTATTACTTTCATGTTGAATATGAATATTACTATCATTTATAATAATATTTTTTTATTATTTCTTTCGCTCCTATTTCTCTGTACTTATAGATGATTGCGATTAGTATCGTAATAAATCAGCTCTATTTACAGTTTCGGTAGTATTCACGTTTTTTCATGTTTTTCACGTATTGTCATAATTGTATTTATATTTTCGCAGCTAAACGCGAACACGATGATCTTCAAAGGCGGTACAACATCGTCACGGAGGAAAGGAACCATCTGGAATCCGAGCTCAATGACAGGGAGAAGGAGCTCAACAAACTTCGATCCGTCTCAGAGAAACTGTTCAAAGAATACCAACAGCTCAAGAATCAGCATGATATTGACTCCGGTGTTATGCAAAAGTGAGATTTATGATTTTTTTGTTAATGTTATTACGTCCAATATTCTTATATTGTGTGACACTTAACAGCCCCTAGCGTAAAACCCTTTAGAATAAACACCCTTTAATATTTTTTACGGTATTTCCGACGAATGATGCCGGAACTTGGTAAGTTAGCAGATATCCTAAGATTACTTCTCGGCAAGGAATTTTTAGGACATTCTGTTATCCAATTTGACTATGTCTAGACTGGTCGAACTTCAGCATTGGCAGGCCAGCTTTTCAGCAAAGTGGTAATGCCAGGTAAAAAATAGAGTTTCGCTACGACGATGAGACGAAATTATTAAAAGGTAAATTACTATACTTAAATTGTTAGATCACACACCATCAGGTAAAATGAAGAATATATACGCCAAATTGAATTTAATATATATATTTTTTTAAACCGATAAAGGAACGTACGATTTATCGAGTGTCGAATCTTTATGCATATATACATTTGCAGAACTTGTCGAACTTCCGATTTTCTCATACAAGCAACGAAATTCTCCAACAATGTTACTACTTTACGCTAGTAGCTTGTGAGAACGAGGTTTTTGCCTGGTTAATGACGGATGATCAGATGGGAAACCCGTCAAATTAACTTTACTCTCCTTCACAAAACATTTACTTCATATCGTAAAGTTTCTATATTTACCAAAATTGGTATTTATAAATTGCTAGGAGGAAACATTCAATTTCCATACGTCATATATTGCGACGAAAACAAGAAATTATCCTCCACAATTAGAGGAAGGGAGCTAAATAGAATTTATAATGGGTCTGGGGTCCTGATGTGATAAAGATAGCAGTTTTATATGTAGTGTAGAATAAACCTTACTACAACACGATAAAGTTGCAAATTATTACGCGTTTTGTTTTGTGTCATAATGTTTATTCATAGACAATTAAGAGAACGATTAAATATTTATAAAAATTCTAATCATCCTTATTATATAAGGGTCTTGCAATTAACAGGGTAATCAGTGTATGATTTGCATCGCAAATATTTGCTACTATAAAAGATAGTGTTTTTTTGTTTTTGTTTAACGATAGTTTTTGGAAATGGGAAGGTATTTTTTTATTTATTTACGTTTGCCATATTCAATTTGCTTTGACACAGTCTAAAAAGGAAATACTACATGATACGAGGTATAATTGTATAGTACTTCAATACAGTTGAAGTTAAAGTATGAATTATTTACAACTTAAGCTCACTGTCACTAAAAAGACATCATAATCTCTTCAGCAGCATTCAATATTTACCGGTTCTTTTTTGTATAGATAAATATTTATTATTGTTGACTCTATGGTGAAAGGAAATACTTAATGCATAATATTTGTTCTACTGTCTATGGTGTCCATTGTACTAGTGTATAAGAAATGGTATTACATTGATTGATGATTTCGATTTGATTCATTGTTTTATATTTAAATAAGGGCCTAAGTTAGGTTTAGAATATTTTTTAATTTAATCATAATAGTTATATTAGTCTTCACTTTCAAAATTAATCTTTTTTAAGTGTTACTCGTAAAGACAAAGCAACAATACAGCTTTGGTAAAATACACTTTTGAAAAAACCATATTTTTTTAAGAGAACCGTTTGAAATTCAAATCAATCAACCATTTTTGCCGATATAAATATTTGTCTTTAGCACAAGAAAATATTTAGGATTCTTGTGTTCATTATTAAAGTTTTAAATATTTTTGATTGTGCGATATTTATCATACAAAGCGTCGGTACATACACGTAAATACAGAAAGGCCGATATTTCAATGTGACAGAGAGACGTTCAGTATTATTTAAATGTTGGTGTATTTGCGTAAGTAATTAGCACACTCGATTTTCATCAAAAAGAACTCGTTTTCAACGCATTCCATACAACGTCATTGATTTAGAAAGTACTATAAATAATATGCCAACGTAACATTAATGTATAACTTGATGTAAATATTATAATTTCACTTCTCTAGTGCGATATCCGCTCAGTTTCTGTTCGTTTTACATCTAGCTTACGCCAGTGCGTGTAGTGTGTGTATTGTCCCTTTCCAAATAAAAAAAAAACCTGTCTAAATTTAGAGCAATTATTTATTAGTCATACACTTGCCCATTGGGTATTTTATGGATAGTATAGTAGTGTTGTGAAAAGTGCTTCGAATATATATTTCACTTAGAGAAAAAGATGTAGAACTTCTAATTTCTTTCTTATGCTTTTGATGCTAAATCTCAATAATAAAAGTGTAATGTCATTAAAAAAATCTTTAAGATTTTGTGTTATTTAGTTTATTTATTGTTCTCTAAATGTTTAAATAAAAAAACTAACAGAAAGAAGTGATTATAGTATTTTAAATTCATTTAAATTGTTTGTAATAAAGAGGTATATTTTTTTTTATTTTAGTACAGTTTCATTTAAATATATTTTATAGACATGACGATGTTGGTGATAGTTTAATAGTCTTATCAATTGTTTTATAAATTCGTTGATTTTTTATATCATTTTAATTCAAATTTTGTCCTTAATTTTGTTACAAGCTTTAGCAGACATTACAAGCTTTACAAATTGACACTATTTTTTTCATATGATTTGTGTAGTGAGGTTTTTAACTATTTCGATTCTCAATTTAAAACGATATACATAAAACCTGGCACACTGTTACGTTCGATTATTCACGTGGATGTTCCTATAAATCTATTTATATATTTTAATATAGAGATTTCTATATTGTAATGAAAACTTCGTTAGTTAATATAAATATAATAATACATAAGTGTTGTGTGTGATGCGTTTTTCAAAAATGTGAATTTGAGTAACAATGGAAAGAATTAACGATGATTTCGTATGTCTTTTCATTCTTGGAATGAAGAAATTATTATCTAATGGATGGAAAGCTTTTGACTGTGAAAGCTGCAGGATATTTATAGTTAAAATGTAAGTGCTTATCTATATCGCATATATGATAAAACGAAGATTTTCTACACTAAATATTGCGTATATTTACATGCTCTTTAGTGAATGGCAGATATGCAACTAGAAATGAGGATTATCATTGAAAAATGACTTTTCTTCATTTTATAGTTGCTAATGTTGTACAAATTATTAATAGAACTCTTTTAAAGCAAAAGCTGTACGCTTGTGGGATGCGTTTCTTTTATTTCTATGTCTTAAAATGTTTAAAAAATTTGTTTAATAAACTCATATAACGTAACGTATGTTTAAATGTATGTATTCTTGTATTCCATTGTTATATATGTACAATAAACAAATATGTCTCAGAGGTAGTCTTATTCCCTTTAGAGGCGATTTGTTTTTTAGAAAGGAACAGGTGATGATTTATAACATTACCTCTTCCTTTCTAAATTAATGTCGTAATTAAAAAATTAGTGTCTTAATAACGTCCCATTGCATGTTATTAAAAAAGTGGTATACCCTTTTAAATTATCGATTACAACGATTATAAGATGTTAAACAAACCCTTTCAGGGTTATGCAACAAGCAGGCGAATGGTACAAGCAAAATAAGCAGTTAAAGAGGAAAAGTTCAGCGCTTTTGCACGCGTTGCCAGCGACTGCAATTGACATTGATCTCACTGATGCTACAGACACAGGTAACAATATTTTTACTTTTTTATGATGTTCTTTTTATAAATGCGGACACCAATAATTCAAGTAGTTCAGAAAAAAAAACGACAATATATTAGCCCAATCCATATACCCAAGATAATTAGATATTTATTATTTTAACAGCTTAATTTCTCAACAGCTCTGTTTTCACTCGTTGACCAACTTGCTGTGACAAAAACTGTCATGTGTAAGACGTCAGAAAGGATAAAAATAATATAACTCCTTTAAACCTTGTTTAATCATGTGCATGACCGTCTCGGTTTTATGCGTGCAAATTGTTGGTATCGTAAATATGTTGGTATTTATTCGCGTTACTGATCACCATACGTATTACGTTTTAGTAATTTTTGCGGAAGTCATATATTGACTCATTGCGATGTAACTATGACACTTGTTCTGAAAACTAGCCACAAATTACTTGTTGAATATTTGTAAATTAAATATCATACTATCCAGTCGTAAATTAATTATTGGCCTTATTTAAACGCACACTATTTATTTGCGATTCGATCATCATCAATTCCATTATACTTAAGAGCTGAGATTTCTGAGTAATTTATTTATCAGAAAGGACATTTTACTTAAAAATGACTTCATGTAATGTTATTGAATTATTAAAATACTGAGTCAAAAATCTACATAATCTAATAACTTGTTACTATGATAAATCCGTGTAACACCAAATTAAAAGGTTTTGTATCTGTATTAAGTATGTATGTAGTTATAATAAAAAAATATTTGTAAAGTTTTTAATAATTATTTGTGTGTACGAAGGTGAGTGTGCGTATGAATTTGTGTGCAATTTTGTTACATTAACTTTTGTTTTTATATCTTTTTTTTGTTTCATTGTAATTTGAATTGGTAAGCCATATTTTTTCAGTTATTCCCATTGAAATTGGGCATGTCGTATGAGTTTTTACAATACTTTGTAACAAAGACTTATTGTCCTCCACAGCATCAGATACAAGCAGCAACGAAGAAGTAGAGTTCCTTAAGCGCTGTGTCAGTGAACTGAGCGAACAAATAGCAACACTTCAAACAGAGGCTAGTGCCGCGAGATTGCATGAGTTTGAGGCTCATGAAGTCAACGTTCAATTGACTCAGGTAATTGCTTAACATTTATTTAATTCGCCATGACGACCAGTCTTAAAAAATATATACAAATCAAATAATTCACTTTGGTAAGGTATTACTAAAATCAATGACAAATATTAATATTACACACATTTTTAATTTCTGTATTTTATTAACTAAATCTTTGGCTGTTGTTATAAACATATTCATAAGTACATAATATTATGACGTCACTAACATCGCAACCAATCTTTTGCGGGTTTATGGTCACTTAATTTTTTTTTTATAACATTTTATTGCGATCCTTATTCAGGATTTAGAGACAGAACGGGAAAAATGCACCAAACAAGAAAAAGAGTTACAAGACTTAAAAAATCAACTGGAGAGACACAACCGAGTGTCCAAACTTCTCATGGAGGAGATGAGCGCTTTGAAAAACCACGCCGATAAGGATAGGCAGATGGCTGAAACGTAAGTCACTTAAATATTACATTATTTAAAATTATACTTATAAAATTTTATAATAGTCCATCATGGCGTTTCGTTTAATCTATTTTTTATTCCTTTCGTAATTGTAGTTATAAATCTGAAGCCCGCGATGCAAAGAAGCGGGTGAAGGTGTTGGCCCATCAAAGTGCATTGTTAATGGGCGAGTTGGAAGTTGATGAACGACTGGGCTTATTATTAGGTGAAGTGGACAACCTAAGAGACGCTCTGGAGCAGCAACTTATACGGCACAAAGAACAATTGGAAGAACTACAAGTAAGTCTTATGTATGGTGTAAAGGTTGTATCTAAAACTGATGGCCTACCTTGAAGGGAGAGTATTGCCGATATACAGCAATGTTCATCAATCGATTTTTTTTTTGTAAATTTCTCCATAGCCCGATTTTAGTTAAATTCAGAGTTTATGGTTTCGAGATATATAAAGATCTATATATAACGATACTCTGCCTGTTAACTAGTTGACAGAGCCATTAAATAACATGTCGTTTGTTTCATTATTAAATTATATATGCAACGGTGTCGCTGACGCATTAGTGTTGTAACTTCAAAGAGTGTGATTCCCGGCGAAGAAAATTTAAGAATTTGCATTTTCTAATTTTTTGTTACTCTAGATTGGTGGGAGGCTTGGGCGGTATCTTGTTACAACCCATCAATGACCTGCCGTCACACAAAAGCCTTGCGTTTTAGTATGATGCTGTGTAAAAACCATGAGAATTAAGTTGTCACTTACCAGATTAACGCGTTTCTGTCTTAGATTATATAATCGCCTACCACCAGATGTGATCACAGTCTAGCTCTAATCTGTCTGTTTAAAAAAATGTAAACAATATCAAATTAATAATTACAGTTAAAGTTAGCTGAGAAACATGAAGAAACTGACATTCTTCTGTGGGAAGAGAAGATTAAGCTTGCAGAAGAAGACGCACAGAAGGCTTTAGAACGAGCAGAGAGAGCTGAGAGAAAACTAGCTGAAATAGAGAGAAACAGGCCGCAAAAGAAATCCAATCTCATGTCTAGAATCAGCTATTTTGAAAATGGAGGCAATGAAAAGAAAGAGGAGAAAATTAAAGAAGAACTAAAAGATGTTATCGAAGAAGAGAAAAAGAGTGGTGAGTAATGATTTATTAAAATTAGATAATTGTTTAAATGACTCGTAGCATCTACTATCATTAATCTTCACTTTCGCCACAATCATTTTATTTAACTAAAGACGTAATTGAAGTTTAGAGGCTATTTATTGAATAATAAAACAAAATTTTAATTTCACCTTCGCACCATAATTTCTTAACATAACGGTTTTCAAATTTATTTTATCATAAACCATATTTACTATCTGAAAAGTTGCTTTATTAGAAAATACTTATCTCAAAAATAACTTTAGCCTTTAAAATTATAACTATATTCCATATCAGATCTACCTCCAAAAGTGGAACCGGAAATAGAACCAGAACAGTGCCAACCAGCTTCACCTCCACCTCCTCCTATTCCTCCTACCGTCTCTCCTCCGCCTCCTCCACCAATGTTGCCACCTCCCCCTCCTCCCCCACCGCCACCGCCACCTCCGACGGTTTTCAACTCCCCCGGATCCGTGGAAGACATGGCTGACATGCTAGCTAATAAAGGTGCCTCGTTGAAGAAAACAAAACAAAATGGCGGTATGTATATCTACTTATTTTATCTGTGAAAACATTTTAGAAAATTTATCTTCTGGAAACTGCAAAACTTCTTAAAGATTCTAGCATTCCTAAACAAAACACACATTCCAACCCACATACATATGTTTGTGCCAATTGTAGACAAAACTTATTTATGGATCTTTATGTTTTATACTTTGGAACCACTGCAACTAAAACAAATCTCAAGGTACTTAGAAAATATTTGTTATAAAAAGAAATTTGTTATATAGCGCTCAGGTTGGACGATTTTTTTAACAACATAAAAAAGCTGCATTAAGACCAGTTTGACGTGTCTAGACCTGTAGATAAATAAATCGAATTTTGGAATAAAAGTGTAGAATTAACTGGAAATAGTTGATAGGATTTATGTAAAGGATATAGATTGAATGCTTAAATTGAGGACAAGGACAGTGCGATGACGAAAAATTCGTTATTTTTCATTAGCTTGAATGGGCCGTCCTAGAGATTTTGAAAAACTAAAAAATTGTTAAATTGAAACATTTGTTATATTGGTATGGCTTCTTATATTATGTTTACACTGTTTTTCAACACACTACACTTTGACGGCCTCGATAGCCCAAGCTGTGAATTCTCAGTAATCTAGCAGAAGTCTTGGGCTCGATTCCCGATAGCGCAAATTTAGGTAATAGCATTTACAAAAGCACACGATTGAAATAAAGCATAAATATGTTTATAAATACGTATAATTTTTTTTATATGTCTTAGTTGTAAGGGGTGTAAGGGGGAAACGCGTCCCAGTCCGTTTCTCCAAACGCCAACCTCACCTGCACGCGGTGCACCCTGCTCCTACCGACGAGGCTCTGGCGACCGACAAATGGCGGTATAACCATTCTATATAGCTGACCTAAATACCACAGACCGATAACGGGCAGCAGCGTTATCGGTGCGAGAAGGTCAGCACTGCGATCACCAACCCGCCTGCCAAGCGTGGTGATTATCGGCAGAAACCACAAATGACTAAAACAAGGCAGCAACGGCCCCCAGTCCCCGGCAGCCCCGCTATTCCTAGCTCTGGCAGCGGTTATGGTAACGGCGGGGCAGGGGGTGCTAAGAATCTCCGGAAGAGATTCCGCTGCCAACCCCGACGACTTGACCTGGCAACATACAACGCACGCACTTTGAGGACCGACGAAAAGATCTTCGAACTGGAAGAAGCAGTAAACAAGTTACACTGGGATATTATAGGATTGTCCGAAGTCCGTAGAGAGGGGGAGGACACGATAATCCTCGAATCCGGTAACTTGTTTTACTACCGGGAAGGTGAAGTTCAATCTCAAGGTGGTGTCGGATTCCTTGTCCACAAATCCCTCGTCAACAGCATTGTAGAAATTAACAGCGTGTCCAACAGGGTAGCGTACCTGATACTCAGAATCACCAAACGGTATTCGCTGAAGGTCATCCAGGTTTACGCACCCACATCATCACATCCGGATGAGGATGTAGAGGTTATGTATGAGGACATATCCAGGGCCATGCATACCTCTCGGACATTCTACAATGTTGTGATGGGAGATTTTAACGCAAAACTCGGCGAACGAAGTGGGGCAGAGTTGAGAGTGGGGCAATATGGCTATGGGCAACGGAACCAGAGGGGACAGATGCTCGCTGATTTCATGGAAAAGGAGGGACTCTACATGATGAACTCCTTTTTCAAGAAACAGCCGCTCCGAAAATGGACCTGGCTGAGTCCCGATGGTTCCACGAGAAATGAGATAGACTTCATCATGTCTACGAAACGGAACATATTCAATGATGTCTCTGTGATCAGTAAAGTGAAAACTGGGAGCGATCACCGCATGGTAAGAGGCACATTGAATATCAACGTCCATCGAGAACGGTTCAGACTGGTGAAGTCTACGCTCCGACCTACTCGTGCCCAAATCCAAGACCCCGAGAGCTTTCAACTAGAGCTGCAAAACCGCTTCGACGGCCTTGAAGAATGCGAATCTGTGGATGAGGTTAACAATAGGCTAGTAGAAACTGTTCATATGGTTGGGACTAAGTACTTCAGAGCCCGTAAAAAGAAAACCAAGAGATTCTCTGACTACACTCTCAATCTCATGGAGCAAAGACAGACAATGAGCTTACAGTCAGCAGCGGACGCGTCCGATTACCGGCGTATCAACAGACAGATCTCCAAATCACAAAAACGTGATCTGCGAACCTTCAATACGGAGCGCATCAAAGACGCTATTGAACGCAATAAAGGCTCCAAAGTGTTCGCAAGAGACCTGTCTATTGGTCAGCGCCAGCTTACGCGGCTGAGGACCAGTGATGGCAAGCTCATTGCGTCGAAACCAGAGATTTTGAGCGAGGTCGAGAATTTCTATGGACAGCTATACTCATCGACTGTCAAGCCTATTGACTGTTTGGCTGCAGATCCCAGAGCCAAACTAACCCGACACTACACTGAAGACATCCCGGACGTCAGTCTGTACGAGATTAGTATGGCTCTCAAACAGATGAAGAACAGCAAGGCACCAGGTGATGACGGAATCACAGCAGAACTCCTGAAGGCGGGTGGAAAACCGGTACTCAAAGTCCTTCAGCGAATGTTCAATTCCGTCATCCTCGATGGCACAGTGCCGGAGGCATGGCATAGGAGCGTGGTGGTTCTGTTTTTCAAGAAAGGCGACAAGGCCTTATTGAAGAACTACAGACCTATCGCGCTGTTAAGTCATGTCTACAAACTGTTCTCGAGAGTCATTACGAATCGTCTCGTTCGCAGATTTGACGACTTCCAGCCTCCCGAACAAGCCGGTTTCCGAAAAGGCTTTAGTACCATAGACCACATCTTTACGCTGCGGCAGATTATACAGAAGACCGAAGAGTATAATCGGCCACTTTGCTTAGCGTTCGTGGACTATGAGAAAGCCTTCGATTCGGTGGAAACATGGGCCGTGTTGAGATCTTTACAGAGATGCCGAATTGACTACCGGTACATACACGTGTTGAAGTGCTTGTACGAAAACGCCACCATGTCAGTCCGTATACAGGACCAAAGCACAGCGTCTATCCAACTGCAACGTGGAGTGCGACAGGGAGATGTTATCTCCCCGAAGCTTTTCACTGCGGCGCTGGAAGACCTTTTTAAGCTTTTGGAGTGGAACGGACTGGGCATCAACATCAACGGCGAGTACATCACTCATCTACGGTTTGCCGATGACGTAGTCATTATGGCAGAGACTCTCGAAGATCTCAATACAATGCTGGATGACCTCAGCAGAGTTTCTCAACAGGTGGGCCTGAAAATGAACATGGATAAGACGAAAATTATGTCTAATATCCATGTACCGCCTCACCCAGTCATCGTTGAGAACTCAGCTCTCGAAATTGTTGACGAGTACACATACCTGGGACATATAGTCCAGCTAGGTAGATCCAATTTCGAGAAGGAGGTCAACCGCCGAATCCAACTCGGTTGGGCTGCGTTCGGGAAGTTACGCCAGATATTTTCGTCTGATAACCCTCAGTGCCTGAAGACCAAAGTCTTCGAACAGTGCGTGTTGCCAGTGATGACCTACGGTTCTGAGACATGGTCGCTGACTATGGGCCTCATGCGGAAGCTCAGAGTCACTCAGCGTGCGATGGAGAGGGCTATGCTCGGAGTTTCTCTACGTGATCGAATCAGAAATGAAGAGATCCGTAGTAGAACCAGAGTCACCGACATAGTCCTGCGAATCGCGAACCTGAAGTGGCAATGGGCGGGGCACATAGTCCGAAGGACCGATGGACGTTGGGGGCCAAAGGTGCTGGAGTGGCGACCCCGCACCGGACGGCGCAGTGTAGGGAGACCCCCCACAAGGTGGACCGACGATATAAAGAGGGTCGCCGGTAGCCGCTGGAGCCAGGCGGCGCAAGATCGGGCTTTGTGGACGTCATTACGTGAGACCTATGTCCAGCAGTGGACGTCCATCGGTTGAAGCGACGACGACGACGACGAGTTGTAATCACTAGTAATTATGGTGTTGCCTTTTTTTAAGTTAAATATGTGCGTAATTTTTTTTTTATCATATTGCGGCGTTACTACAAATATTAGTAGCAAGCTGAAAATCAGCGCATTGTTCTACATTTCGTTTATCTTTTGCTTCAAATGTGTATTTGCATAGCATGAAAGCAATAACCTCTTTGCAATTTATTATGTTCACCCTGCTTATCAAATTTACTTCAATAAATTGTGCTCCAGTACGCTGTGTAGAAAGTAAAAGGAGTATATTGCCTCTTACCAGGTTAACGCGCTTCCGTCTTAGACTGGCTCATTAGTTACCGGCAGGTGACATCAGAATAAGCGTTAACTTGTCACTAATGAGAAATCATGTTTCTAGGCGGCGCTATAGATGCAATAGTAGACCAAATTAAAGGCGGGAAATTCCAATTGAAATCACGAGAGCAGAATTTCATGGAGAAAAAACCAAAGGACGAGCAGCCCGAAGCTGTCAAGGAAATGTTACAAATTCTGGGTACCCTGAGAAAGAGACGTGTCAACAGGCCGATTGCCACTGAACAGGAGTGAATTATAATATCTGCATTACCATATATATTTCCAAATAGTTAGCTAAATTAATATTTTGTTTTTGTTTTTATAAACACCTGCAGATTTTATGAAAACTTCAAAAGATTTAGTTTTTATCTGTATGCATTTTCTTAAATTTTGAATCTTACATAAAATAGTTTTTTTTTAAATACTTTTTTATAGACTTCTAGTGAATGACATTTGACGTTTTTCATATATTAATTCATTTATTAAATTTACCTTGAGAACAATTGTACAGCGCTATCCATTGGAAAGTAAAAGGTTTATTTCTTGTTTAATATGATCGTCCTAGTTACCTTGGGAATTGCCGTGTATTTTTTTTATTGTCTATCTGTAACGGCTAGAATTTTTAATCAACCAGTTATTGTGGCAATATGTTTTATGCTCTAAAGGACAAGAATCCAAGCCCGTTAAAAAGTTACCAAATTGTCTGTCATTAAGGTTTGGCTCGCATATTGACGTAAATTGTAATTTACTATAAACAAATGTTTTTATAGACTGACTGATCTCTAAAACCAGGCTTCTCGAATCGTACTCTACGATTAATAATTGAAAATTTAACACTTCTGATTTTGATATAAGTGCCTATTTACAATAACACAGGTAATATTTACAATTTCCTATGTATGGTTAGAACTATATAGTTATGATAATCCATACCATAAATACATACCATATTAGAATTACTCACAGTATTTATATTTTTAAACTCGATTATCGACAGTTATAAACAGCTATTGTTTAAGTTTACATTATTGAATACAAAAAAACTTTTTAAATCTATGACAACAAATTTTAATAATAATTTGAGAAAAGAATAAAAAAAATATGTAAATCGCATGTATTACTTTTCGTTTTCTTATGTATAACGTTTATCAGCGAAATTGTGTTAGGACCATAGATTTATTTTATTAAAGTGTTGCCATTAGAAATAATATATTAGTTATATGTAAAACCTCATGGATGTTGTAAACAACACAAGCTTTTTTATATTGTATGTGTTGATATGATTCTATTAAAATAGAATCACATCAACACATACAATATAATAAACCTAAGACTGAAACACAAGAGTTACATTACCAACTTTTTGTGTAAAAAAAATATCCAAACTATTGATGATACCACTAATAGCTATAGATATATTTAGACATTTCACACGAGATGATAAAAGAAACCCTTTTATAGCATACAAGTAGATCTCCTCGATTACGTTTACGCTCGTCTATATTAATATTATAAATTTGAAGTATTTTAAACCCGAAGATTTATTTTGATTGTTGAATAGCCCGTTTGTCAAAGAAGGCTATATAACAAGACGATCAATAAGAGCGGAGCAACAAAGAAAAATGTTGCCCAAACGGGGAGAGTTCGAGAGTTTTCGTTGTGTGGGATGCATAAAGTTGCGTAACAAGAAATTATAACGGAATTTTTCCTCCTTAAAAGCTTACAAAATTCCGCGATAGCTTGTTTAAGTTTTAAGATTGACTTTAAAACCTTTATGTGAAATAGATTTGTTCTCTCTGTCCTCCCTCTCCCCGAAGAAAGAGAGAAGGGGCCTCTCTCTCTATCTGTCCCTCACTCATGTGACGCAGATGAAGTTGCACGAGTTAGCTAATATAGATAGTATTGGCTTTCTCAATAATTCATATTATCCCACACAAGTTAACATAATTATATGAGTGTCCTATTAGTTAACGATACACAAAATTTAACATCATCACAAAATTATCTTCTCAAATAACCACTTAGTTCTGTAGTTTTTGGTAAACGGCGTCCACCACAAGAATCTAATCTTAAGACAATGAAAATATATCGTAAGGTATAGAAAATATACCTATATGTATTTATAATAAAAACTGATGCAATTTATTGGAATTGATTATAAAATTGTGATATTTTTAAAAATCATAATGAAACTTGTTGTGAATGAAAATAACAGATTAATTTGAAAAGGTTGTGTTCATTTTGGTAGGTTTAACCACAAAATTTAATAATACAAATAATTGGCTTTCTATCTATATCTAATAGAACTTTTCTAACATTTCAAATGCGCTATCCATATTGCAGGTTTTTGTGTAAAATGTTAGTACAATTAATTGCCCCACGATTCAAGTGAATGAGTTGATGGTAAGCCATGGGAGCCGCCATATGTGGCCTTTGCTGCTCCGCCGTGCATATTCCACTTAACCCCTACTCTGCGACCTTGTAATGCAGAAGATGGATGGAAAAAAGTTCTGTAAAAGCTTACTTAGTATTATACATATTATACATATTTTTTAATTTGTTTAAACTTAATTTTTGAAATATATATATATATAATGGCATCAATTAAATAAATAAATAAATATATATATATATATATATATATATATATATATATATATATATAATTGATGCCATTATTACTAAATGAAATTTAAAGCATATGTGTTTTAGAAATCCATCAATGTGTATAAGCCTTTATAACATAGTGCCTTATGTACGTGACTTAACTACGGTGATTATTATATTTAAGGAATTGAATACTCTATTTTGTGAATTGTATATTAAGCCAATTGTGGAAATAGTTTTAATATGTACGCTACTCCAGATTTTATAGATACTTTGTGTCAATTATTGAAACCGTCTTCCTTAACTTGTTATATATATATATATATATAGACAAGATGGCATTCTAATTGCGCTATCGCCAGTAGAACGGATAAAAAATGACATAAAACGTCACACATGTCACGTGGATAGTGTTGGGTACAATACGTAAAGGCGTACATTTGTTAGCTGAAATAAGACGTTGCTACAATATTCCTCGCCTAATTTGAAGTGGGACTTTGTACTGGTTCTGTGCAAAATGAGGCTAGTCTTACAAACTTATTTACAAAACATTTCCTACCCTACACGTGATCGAAAGAACCAATCGTATAATCCTTTTCACGAAAGAAGTCCCCCAGACGCGGTGCTGTATTCGCGTACCAATGTTACCATTTATGATTTAAAAAAATACTTATTTTAAATTTAGAATATGTAATTTATTAAATAATACTATTTCTAGTAATTTATACTAATAATATTTTATTAGAAAATAGGGTATAGAAAAGCATTACAATTTTTTATTCAGAGTTTATTGAATGACTGATCAGTGGCCATAGGAACGTTACTCTTTAAAGTAAAAAAACACTCTTGGCATCTCTTATAAGTAGTTGTTACTCTCTTCCGTACGTTGTTTATTGGTATTAAAACACCTTGATTCTTTTGTTCCGCTTCACAGAACTTCACCTTCAATATCATTTATCGAGACGAAGTTTTTACAATTTTTGGCATCTTTAAAATGCATTAAGCTAGTTAAAAACTCACAATAATCTACCACAACAAATGAACTTGATAACATCGACGAACGACAACATAGACGACCTGTCAAATTTAGTTCCAAAAATCACCGCGGGACTTCTTTCATGAAAAGGAATCTAGTTGTTCTATTCGTTCCATGTAGCGTTCCATATCGTACGGAGAATGTCATTTTGACTAGCGCGGCTGATAAGATTAAGTGCGTAAATGGAAAAAAAAATGTACTTCAAAACATTTTCATCGTGGTTTTTAACTCTTGTGAACGCGCCTCATGTTATCACGTAAGTAACGGTTAGATTTAAATGCACTATCGTGTAGTGGCGCATCACTAGCGACGGTCCTTGTGTATTTTTAATAGAAAAATTGTGTCAAAAGACGTGTTATTTGTATTTGAAATATTATAAATAGAAGAACGCGCGCTGCACGCAAAAATCATGATGCAAAGTCATGTGTCGACTGAGATGAGCGTGCGAGCGGAACAAGCGATAGAGACGTTCGCTCGGCCTAATTCTTTTATTTATTACAACAACAATTTTTCATCCGTGTTTTTATAACGTTGTCACGTAAAATTATCGACAGTCATTTTTTTTGCCCACTTAATTTTTTGTGAGAAATGCACTTCTCTTTATATTAAATTATTAATTTTAATGTGATATATTACTCATATTTTTAAGATATCCTGCGTTTAACCCTTGGCCGTTTTACTAGTTACCATCGGTGCCATTGTTTTATTCCATGGTATAGGCATTTGTCTAGTATTATTTGTAGATTAATTGTATGTTAATAAATGTGAAATATATTTAAATAATTCAAACATAAATAATTATGTTTTATTTAATGCTTAATCTTTACCCATATAAAAACAACAACTTTTAAAAACTGCTGAAACAATTAACATTATTTTATGCGTATAATTTTTTTTACTAACAAATACTGCAAATGTTTTATATTTGTTTGATCATACAATGTGTAACATTAACAACTTGTATTATAATACAAAAATAAATACAAAGGTTTTTAAATGACAAAAAAATTTATATTAATAAAATGTTTAATACCAGTTCCGGAACAATTGCAGGACTGACGTAGTTTTATAACAGTGGTATATAAAAAAAGCTTTTTATATAAATAGATACGAGTCTATTTCCTTCGTGTTGTTTCCCTCTCGGGTACGTCTCAACTAGCATTGAGGATTACGGGCCTCAGGGCATTGTTCCATTACCCGGGCTAAGCCTCGAGCATCGCGCGGATGCTCGGTAATTTATTTTTGCCGGTAGTGTCAAACGTGCTGGTTCCTGCCGGCGATGCAAGCGGGCCCATCCAGGTCTAGTCCATTGAGGTCACTCCGGGTATAGCCACTGCCGGTGCGTCGTCTGAGCCGTCATTACCTACATCGGATGGTAGTAACAGCAGTAGCTCACGAGGTAAGGAGCGCCCAGTGTTTGCCACCCTAGGATGGTGGCTGGCAATCTCATGGAAGTGTGTATGCGGGGAGTTATCAGCTAGGCGGAACATCCTCCTTGCCAGCTGGCGGACAAACACCTCCACGGTGGGCGTCCTGGTGTCGCGGTGTATTACGTCATTCCTGACGTACCTCGGAGCTCTAGCCTACCTTTAGCTATCATACGTAGGCTCTTGTTCTGCTGGATCTGCAGCCTTCGCCTTTGGTAGCCTGAGCAGAAGGAGTACCAGGCAGGGGCCGCATATGTCAGTCTGGAGCGGACGTAGGGTCTGTAGACCTTCAGCTTCGCTTTTGTTGGGAGACTTGAGGTAAACAGCGGCCATAGCATCGACCGGGCCGCCACAGCCTGGTCCACGGCGTGAGTCACCGTGTCTGCCAGGCGCAGCCCACGGTCAATGCGGCACCCCAAGTAGCGTAATGTGGTTTGCCACTCTACGTTCTGCCCCCTGATGTTTAGCTGACACTGCGGAGTGTGGCGGCCGAACATGATAGCCGATGTCTTGCCGTCGTTAACTGATATCTTCCACCTGTCTAGCCAATTCTGCAACAGATCCAGCAGACGTTGAAGCTTGATGACGGCTTATTCCTTTGTATATGACGACGCGATGCACGCGCTGTCATCAGCATAGAGTGACAACAGCACATCTCCCCCTCTGTCACCTTGATCAGGGTGGTGCAGGGTTGGTATGTCATCAGTATACGCCGCGTATAGGCTTGATGATAAACACCTGCCCTGGGAAACTTCCGAACAGATCGGGCGGGGTTGCGATTTCGCTTCTTCCACGGCGACGTAAAAGCGGCGACAATCCAGGAAGGACGCTACTATACGCACGTAGGCAGCCCGTAATGATTTGCTAAGCAATTTCGCCAGGAGGCTGGCGTGCCAAACGCGGTCGAAGGCCTTGTCCATGTCCAAGAAGACCCCAACCACCTGTTTGCCACCGTTCATCTCACTGGCGATGTGTTGTAGAGTTCTCGTCAGCTGGAGCGTCGATGAGTGACTGCTACGAAAACCGTACTGCTCCTCGCGCGCAGTGGGAGGTGTGGCATTAGTCTTCGCAGCAGTAGACGCTCGAACAGCTTGGCTACGTGCGGCAGTAGCGTGATTGGGCAATAGCTTCCTGGATATCTCCGGTCCTTGCCGGGTTTAGGTATGGTAATAACCTTCCCCATCTTCCAAAACGTTATTATAAGTACTACAAATCTTTTTTAGCAAAAAATATTTGCGTATATTGTTTTTTCTGAAGTTTGATTTCTTATGCACGAACTTTTATTATGATTGTGGTCAGAGCAGAGAACATAAATCGTTATTGTCAATTACGATAACTTTACCGTCGACATCTAGAAGCAAATTTAACACAGTAATGTTACTGCATGATAACGTTACGGGACGATAATGTTACGTCATGATAACGTTACTACACGATAACGTTACTACACGACAGCGTTACTATACGATAACGTTACTACACGCTAACGTTATTATAGTTTATTAATATCACGATTGTTAAACAAATAAAAAAGATTCTACAAATTTTTATTGGACAGTAAAATTCCATCACTTTTAGACTTAATGATTGTCTCCTCCCCTAACCATGTTGATGAATTCGGACAGTTCCCCGGAGAAGCATTTTCTTACCACGATTTAATATATTTGTCCTACAAGATTCGACCTCCAAAAGTCAAACCAACTATAGTTATGCGACGTAGTTTTCGGAACTTAAACTATAATAATTTTATGACTGACCTTAATAATATAGATTGGGACATAATATTTCAGGCTCCGACTATTGACAACAAAATAGACATATTTAATTCACTTTTGGTGGGACTGTTTGATATTTATGCACCTTTGAGACCCGTGAAAATCAAACATCTACCGGCACCATGGCTTACTGATGATATTAAAAAAACTTATGGTAAGGCGCAATGCAGCTAAGCATAAGTATAAGATAAATCACTCCGATGCAAATCTGGCGAAGTACAAGAAGCTTCGGAATCGCTGTTCCAGATTGTGTCGCGATGCACATCGCGCTTATATTCACGCATCTGTCAGCCATGGTAATTCATCAAAGACCTGGAGGTTTTTGACCTCCCTAGGAATCGGTCGTGCACAAAGGGATAATATTCCAGACATTGACTTAGATATACTGAACAAGTACTTCGTTACCACATGTACTTTAGATAGTGAAGTTAAAATCAAAACGATGAATCACTTGAAATCGCTACCGACTCTGAATAGCCAGACCTTTCAATTTAGTAATATTACTTCAGATCAAATAAGGAAACATATTTTAGCCATTAAGTCCGATGCGATCGGATGTGATGGAATTAGTAGAAACATGGTTGTTCTGACGCTGGACAACACACTTCCAGTGCTCTGCCACTTATTTAATTTTTCCCTTTCTTCCGGTACGTTTCCATCATCTTGGTGCACCGCATATGTAGTTCCTATACCCAAAACCAAGAATCCTGTGCATCCTACTGACTTTAGGCCGATTTCCATACTCCCTTTCTTGTCTAAGGTCCTGGAACGTGTTGTTCATCGTCAAATTAGCACTTATCTATCTGCTAACAATATTTTAAGTTCATACCAATCAGGATTTCGTGAGGGTCATAGCACAGTCACAGCTCTCGTGAAGGTCTGCGATGATGTACGTTACGCTGTCGATAAAAAACTCCTAACTGTAATAGCTCTTCTCGACTTCAGTAACGCCTTTAATACGATCGATTTCGACCTGCTACTAGCTGTGTTAGAATCGATTAATATGTCACCTATAGTTATTAGCTGGTTCCGTGCGTACCTCTGTGGACGTCAGCAATGTGTGAGCCTCAATAGAAAATTATCTACATTCTCTACTCTTACTTGTGGTGTTCCACAGGGTGGTGTTCTTTCTCCGCTTCTTTTTACTATTTTCATTAATACTTTATCTTCTGCTATCTCTTGTTCTTATCACCTATATGCTGACGATTTACAGATCTACGTGACGGGAACAGTTGATGGACTTAATGAGGCTATTGAGACCGTAAATACCGAGTTAGATAATATATCTAGATGGTGCAAGTCCTATGGTTTACGGATAAATCCAAGTAAATCAAATATCTCCGTATTGGGTAATGATAAATTGTTATCGAGACTCCACCTTAGTACGGTGGCACCTATTGTTTTAGATGACACTGTTCTACCAATCAGTAAAACCGTTAAAAATCTTGGTTTAATTATAGACAGTACATTAACTTGGGTGCCTCAAGTTACGGAACTGAGTCGAAAGATTTTTGCTACCATTGGATCTCTCAAAAGATGGAAAAATTTACTACCGATTAAGACAAAAATTATCTTGGTTCATTCTCTCATTTTGCCTCTTTTGGATTACGCCGATGTCTGCTACTTGGATTTATCTGAAACTATGCTTAACAAACTTGAACGACTTCTAAACTTGTGTATACGATTTATCTTTGGTTTGCGAAAGTTCGATCATGTTTCTCAATATCGTGCTCAGCTGAAGTGGTTATCAGTCCGTTCACGCAGAAATCTCCATGCACTTACTCTTCTCTATTCGGTACTGTATAATCCGCACGCTCCATCTTACTTGAGAGAACGATTTTCTCTTGCTGAGAGAGATGATCGGTTGCGATCTCAAGACGATCTAAAGCTTTACACTCCCTATTGTCGCACAATGTGTTACACAAACTCTTTCACTCAAAAAACCATCAGCTTATGGAATGCTTTGCCACGAAGTATTAGGCAATCTGAGAATCTATATATTTTCAAGCGCCGTTTGAAAGAATATTATCTTAGTAATGTATAATAATTTATGAGTATGTTATATTATATATATTAGTATATAACTATGTTATATATATATATATATATATATATATATTTATAGATATATGTATATATTTATGCCCCTAGTAATATGTATGTGTATGTATTTTGTAGTTATATTATCAATAAAATATCTATAAGTTCTTCGTTTTTTTTTTCTGGATTATGTTTTATGATTTTGCACTTACCCCATGAATATATAGTAAGCTTCTAAAATTCAAAGGTTGTCTGGAGGAGATCGCTCCAAGCGATAAGGCCGCCTTTGTACACATTTTTTGTTTTTATCTTTTTTAATATTTTGTATCTTTTCATTTTGTGTGCAATAAGTAATAAATAAATAAATAAATAAATATATAAAATATAATAATATTTTCATTTCAATTGCAACTGTAAATTTCTTTAGAGATTCCTTGTGAATATTTCAAGTACGTTTAACTTCTTTACTGTAACTTGACAAGGCAATATTTCTGCATTAATATTATTGACACTTGACCACTTAAATTCCCATAGAAAATGTCTGTGGCTCAAATAAATTAAAACCACCAGGCATAATATATGTACAGTTTTACACTTTATTTTAATAATAAACAGACAATTTATTTTAATAATATTATTAATAAAAAAGGTACAACCAACATAGGTAAAACGTTTTGCATAACGCATTCTTGCCTTGAATAGTAATTTCGTAACTTGAATAGTTCAATATCCTGAAAACCTCTGGAAAAAAATGTCATTTTGTTAAATTAAAATTAGTATTTACCTCACGATGGTTTACTAAAGAAACTCTTGACATCTTGTTTTTCTAAATGTGTGAATACTCGTTACGCTAGCAAAGGGTTTGATTCCTGTCAGGGCTTTATCTAGGACTGGACTTATGGGAGGCTTCGCCCATGGCTAGTCACCACCACACCAAGAGAGATATGCAGTGAAACCAATCATTTGCATTGCGTTATGAACCACTAGAGTTTGTTTGTATCTTGAAACGCGTTAATCTTAAAAACCTCTGGTTCCAATTAAATAAATATTTTAGTTTTCTATAGCCCATTTATCTAGGAACTATAACACCATGTTTTAGCCAATAAAAACAGAACATTGATGAAAAAAACTGCAAAAGCGTGGAAAACTTATTTCTTATGAATGCTTCGCTAGGTACAGTGTGTATGAAATGTTTAAACTTAGCTAAAAATCATGTATGTCAGCATTGTTCCTCTTAAACAGTTCTTTCTAAAAGTTGTTATCTTTTAAAGTTGACACATTATAACCTTGGTTATGTTATGGTATATTGCGGGAAATGATGGCTTAAGTGAGTTGAGAATATTTATGTAGGTTTTCGAAAAAAAAATTTCAAGTGATTAAAAAAAGACAAAATTAAAATAAAACTTTATTTGTGACTTTAACAAGTGATGAAATACTGAGTGAAATTAAATATTATTAATAAAAAAATGTTATTAAACATATGCATTTAGTTAAGAAATATTAAACAACATAAGTTAAAAAAAATTTAAACCTTATTTTACAATATTGGACGGAATCGTGGAATATTTGTAACCTAACATAACATGTTTTCATTGCTCAACTTTCCAACTTCAATTTATATATAGAAAAATAGAAAATAAATATTTAATAACTAATTAATAAAAAAACATTAAGTATTTCATGTTTAAACGCGAGAAATTATGATTAATTTCTTATAATAGTTAAATTACGTCAATTTCTATATTAAAGTAGTCCGGATATATATAACAATAATAAACTACAACAATAGGTATATATATAATAATGTTTTAAAAATATATTCTGTTAACTATTACTTTTAAATTCCCACTGTTAATTAGTTCGCACTTCTCCCTACATATGTCCCGGTCTGATGTTAAATTGTGTACAAGCCACCTGCGTTTCGGCCCTAAGCGCGTAATATACTGTTGTTGATGCACTCAAGTTTAATTTTTTTTTTACTCTTTATGGATGACACTCTCATGTTGATGACTTCAGTTTTTTCAAACATTACTTCAATAATAAAATTTAGTGAAGAATTTGTTGTACTTGTACAGCGCCATCTATTGAAAGCCCTTAAAAATTTAAAAGTTTCTTTTTATGCTTAAAAAGTTCATGCTAGTTAAGAGCAGGAATTGACATATATTACTAATTAAATTTAAACAATAAATATGTAATTTTTTTCTGTACAAAATGATTTTCTAAAACTATATATTCATGATTTTTCTAATGTAAACTAGATATGTTATGTATTGCGTAAAGAGAAGATATGAACATTGGCTTTCTCTTCCATGAAGCAATCGAAGACTCGTCCAGAGGATGGGAACTAAACAAAGATTTAATCATAAAAAAAAGGCTTAGATAAAAAAAATTATGAATAAATACATATTTTACAGTATCGGAGCTAAAAAAATTAAATTAACTTCCTTGAAAGCTTTATCTAACAACATTTGCAATAATACAAGTAAATTCATTTCAACACTATTGAAGCAAACAAAAGCTTACATTAAAAACTGTTATTATCTATCGTGTCGAATCTGTCGTACAATTCTCCAAAGCAAATCTATAAAATTTCAAATTTTGGATTGATGGAAACTAAATTTCTCTTTAATACGAAAATATCTAGAAAAGCGGACGTTAGTCTAATGTTCTATCAACTTATTTATTATACAGATTTAATATGACGTTTAAATTATATTTTAAAATTAGGGAACTACTTTTTTAAAATAAATTAGGACACCAAAACATTAGCTAACCAAGAATTCTTCCATTATTTTACTATATACAATTATAGGTGATTATAATACTTAAACTAATTGTGTTAAGCAGTGTGAAAGCCAAGTTCTCAGTCGAAATTGAAATAAGATATAATATTATCTTCACATGATTACAAATACTCAAATATGCTATTTAAACTTGTACATCCTACAATAAATGTTGAATTATGTTATTATTATAAATATATACAAAAGATTTTAAGGCAATAAAAACTAAGTATAAATAGATACTGAAAAGTTTAATGTGGTTATTTTGTGTGCAATTGTGCAAATAAAAACAATATAATATGACAGTCCTATTTATTGATTACTTAAACCTACTATTTACTTTTGAAAATGATATCAGTTAAAATATATTACTAAAAATGTTAAAAATATAAAACCTTTTCCAAAACGTAAAGTTATTAATTTGATAAAAAAAGATAGTAAAATCAATCAAAATAGCAATAACAGTAACCGATATTTTATAACGATATAAGTAACAAATATTGTTGTTATTTTAAAAGTACTTTAAATCACTTTGCTAAGGTTCGATTTTATTTACAATGTTTTTCATCAAATTATTAACCTTGCCATCTTTAGTCTTCAGTAGTGTGATGTTATTCAATCTAAGGGTACGGTTTTAAATATTTTTATTTTGTTATAAATCATTTAAACAATAAGAAAGAGAGCATACTGATAAATTTTTTGTCTACTTCCAATACCTCAAATTTCTACATCCCAATTATATTACAGTACTACAACCACATCTAACTACGACCGTTACATCTCTTACACAGAGAACTCTCTCAGCTTGTCGACGACGAGTTTCCTGTTCCTGGAAAGCCAGTTGATGTTGACGCGAGCATTTTCTATACCCTGGGACACTGCTATCTTTGAGCCAGATAAATACTTCGAATTCTTCTCTTTCCATTCCAAGAACTATAATTGAAATGCAATTAATTAAAATTGTAGTTATGAATGACAATATCAGAAATGTAAGGAGATCGACGTTGGAATGAAAACACGTAACAACCTGTAAATATTATAATAGCAGCACAAAAAACTGTTCATGAAACAAACAAAAAATTACTTCCTTATTTATGGTCTACAGGGGTGGGCAACCTTATTTTATAGAAGGGCTACAAATACGGGGATATTGGTGCATTTTAATGATATTTATCGCAACTATTTGTATTGTAGTTATATATTTGGACATTTTTCGAATAAAAGTGCGTCGACAACTGTGTTTGCTTCAAAGCGATAGATGTAAAGTCTCTTTACTTATTAAAAAGAGCTGTAAAAGATAGGAATTGATTATATAAAATAGCGTTAATTATAATTGGGAAAAAAATTACCTCATCGAGCTCTTTTTCTGTGGTGAATTGTCCAAGAAGAGTTTTTACGATACCTCCGATACGTCTGTCCTGGCCCTTAAAACTGCAAAGGAAAAGTGACATTCAAAATTAAATTCAATAATTATACAAATCCTAATAAGATGATTTAATTCTACCTCGTAAACTTTGGAGCAAATACTTAAATTTCTTTAAATATAAGCCAAGCAGTATATTAAAACAGTAAATTTTCGTATCATTACGTGGTAAAAATTATTCACTTAAAAATTTATAAAAGGAATCAACTTAAAATATATTATTAAAACATTAAAAACGCCTAATAATAGCAACTTTGCGGTCAGAGAATAGGCATCTTTTAGTTATTTTTATAATACAGCACATAATTAACTCGAACCTCTACAGGAAAGCAATATGTAACCTTTTTTAAAAAGTTTGTTTTGATTTCCATTACTACTAGTCAATCATATACATACGCGTTATAGATGTCGTCAATCCTGCTGTAGATAAAGTCTTTCGCCACGTAGTATCCAATAGTCGAGTGGGTCACAGATGCAATGACACTACCAGCGTCTTGCCGACGGATTTCTGAGCCGTCGGTCACTGTCCATTCTAAGTACCTTAGGTTATAAAGACATGCATTACGTATAGTTACAGGCTAAGTTTAGGCATAGTCAGAATCAGTCACATATACTGCAGAAAATAAACTATCAAAGTGGTAAAGGAGTTGGTGGTTAACTAAATGGACTTCCACAGTTCTTCTGTATTTTCATTAGGATAAAGTGGTAGATTTCATCCAACAGAGATATATTTCAGTATTTAAAAGAGCTTATAAAACCTACTTGAATAAAGACTAATATGATCAGGCAATACTTACTGTGCCAGTATCCATACATCGCGTGTGCATGCCAGCGCGTACAATAGTTGGTCACGCGCGGCGGCAACATTGGTTGCACGTCGACGTGCTAACGCAAAACGCCATTCCCTTACAGATCCGCGTCGCAATGCTACGCAGTACACCGTACGTCGCAAATCCACAGGAATCCTACGTACAAAAAAATCGTTGCCTGAGAATTCGGTTTACGAAATATTTGAAGTGAAACTTCCTTGGGCGCCAGAGGGTAATTTTTATTTACGGATGATACGCGTGATAGCGTCACGAAGGTGTGCAGCGTTTTCTATGCTAATTCGTTTAAAGGTTAGGTAGTTTTAATATTTACAAAAAAACATGTGGCATTTTAATTTGCCACTCGTCTCTTTCTCTAAAATATAAAATAAAAATATTTCATAAATTCTCTTTTCTAAACTTTAAATACAAAAACACGTGGCATTTTTATTTATAATTCATTTAAGATTTCAATAAATAGATTTTATTCATTTTAATCTTACTTGAATAGATGCGTCACAAAACACAAACGTACATTTAGGCCGATCGTGCTTTCTATCGCACGTTCCGCGCTCTCGCTCCCACGCACTGCTCGGGCGGAACGTTAGAAAGAGTCACGCTTACTCGTGGGCAGCTGACAACCATCGTTTTAAAGACGTCATCACGTCAAAAAATTGATTGTCTCCAAATTGTCGGTTTACGGACGATAACTTCACATTATAACGTCATAAGAAAACATTGACGATAATATGTTGTAATAAACGATGAAATTGCATATCGACTAGGGTGGAGAATCAGACAACATCCATTTTTCTTTCCTCTAAATGTTAAGGATTATCCACCCCTAAATTTATTATTTCATGTTTTTGACAAAAAAAAATTGTTTCTATTTTCTTATTATATTAAAAAACCGCAGATTATACATACGGGTTGTATTCGTCTGGGTTGTCTGCGTCCATCCAGCGCTGGAACATTTCGATTGCGTTCTCTTCACAGCCCGGTACTTTCATACTGCACGCCCAAGCACTAGTGGTTGTCTGAAAATATATATTTAAAAAGTGCTGGAAGCATAATCCCATAAACCCATTGATGGTTTCCAAAGACTATCGTGCCGAAACTGATTTTTCTAAATATGCCTTGCCGAGAACCTAAGCCCGAAGCTCCACTATCAGCATCAACATTATAGCAGCTAAAGCATCGCATAATCAGGGGACTCCTAAGCTATAGAACGAATCCCCTTAACTGGCCCCTACATGTACCTAGATAAAACAAAATCGTAAGGGGTGGTTGGTAAAATAGGGTATAAGACTTGATTTCAATGAAATCTAATCCACAATATTCTATAGATTACATACTAAACAGTTATATATTATTACCAGTAATCTGCTTCAAATAGGAATCGAATGATTATTCTATTATAAAGGTCGTAAATACGGGTTACCTGTAATTTCACACTATTCAAATCGTCCCCATTAATGATTCTCTTTTGAGATAATCCTCCAGCGCGTTCATAAGCTCTCGTTATAAGTCTCCTCATATACTTCTGGAAGGCACCGTAATCGGCAGATCTCTTAATCACATTCTCAATTTTGCTCAGAGCCGATAAGCCTGTGTAGAGAGGTAAGTACTCCGTTTCACGCTGAAGATAGCTGGCAAGCCTGAAAGTAATTATAATACAACATATAGCTGAATAATACAAGGTTAATAGTAGAATCGTTAGGATTGACAAGACTCAATAAATTACGTGGAAATCGATAGAACCATAATAAAAGCTTTATCGAATATAATCGGTCTGAAATCTAAAAAACTCTGTTTCATTAAAAATCTCCCAAAATTTGGACTTACTTCAAGGTAGTGCCATAGTCTAACTTATTGTTCCACGCGAGAGCAAAGGCATCAGAAAGTAACTGAACTCGTCCCTCTACAGGAACTTTTGTGTACTTATCACTGAGGAGTGCTGATACCAATAAATTCCAATTTTGTTCGTCATAGTTCACTCTGTATGGCGCTGCGGTCAAAAATAAACAAGTTACCCTTATAACATATAAAACGGGTTCATTCACGCTGATATCATTTAGTTTCATTGTGTAATTTGAATTTTTTCTAGATCTGGACTTGTGGAAGACTCGGCCTTGGATATGACGCCAAGAAAAAATTTGCTTATCGCTTTTGCTTTACAGATTTCACCTAGTACAAAGTTACCGCGTTGCCATCTTAGACTATATTATAACTTACTATGGTGTCACATCAAATAGCTTATATTTACGTAAAAAATGACAGTCTTCGATTCTAAAATAATGACATTAATCTATACACATACAATAATGTATCCTATCTTCTTGTTAGACAGAGCGAGGGACTGTAGATGAATTACCAATCATGTCATAGTTGAAGAGTATCCACTCTTTCGGCGCTGAGCCATGTTCGAACCGGTGCTGCATTTCTACACCCTCATTGTCTGCCAGCCATTGCACTTGCTGTTTGGGTTCGCCCACTTCTGGTTCGCACAAAACACTCAACGGGACCCACCACGATGACGTCGAACGTGTCGTACCGAGCGATAAATAGCGTTTCTGAAAATTATCAAACCTTTCTAGTAAATAAAATCGCAAAAGTAAAACACGTAACAAGAAAGAACTTAAAACAAATAGCGATAAGTCTATAGTAATAGAGCACAATCGTAGTTATAGAGTTACGGGTAAAAGGGTAAGCTTTAGAGCCAAATGATAGTTGTAGAGCCTATCTATAGGGGTCGAGCCCAGATGTGGTAGTAGAACCGAGGTGGAGAACAGCCCAGTTGCAGTGATAAAATCCAGCTGTAGTAGTACAGCCCAGTTGAAAGACAAGACGGTTGTCGGAATGCAGCAGTACAACTGCGTTCTAGTACAACAGCATTCAGCTATGGTTTATGGCTTAGCAAAGTTGTAGTTTTAAAGCCGACCTGTAGAGCTAGATCCCAGCTAGTGGTAGAGCGCAGTTGTAGTTTTAAGGTCCACTTGTAGTATTAGAATGTAGTTGTCGTCATTTGCTGAATGCAGCTAGTAGACTGCAGCAGCAGTAAGCAAGATTTCAATAGTGCTGACTTTTAGAGGTAACTTCTTACTTCAAATTCATTCTTACTATGCCATCGTATTGTTTAATACTTTTACATACCTGTGAAATAGTGACGCTTCTATCAGAATAATCTCTTGTTACAGTGAGAAGTGGGTATCCAGTTTGTTTGGTCCATGTGTCCATCACTTCCTTAACGGTGACGTTTCTACTGAGTCCGCCATGTTGACGGTTGACAGCGGTTAATTCCGCCCATAAATCGTCTTGCTCAGCATTCGAGTAGGAATATTTAGTCAAGTAGCTAAAAGCCATAAAGTAATAGATTTTTGAAGCTAAGACTTATTGAG
This sequence comes from Elymnias hypermnestra, assembly GCA_015832385.1. Classification (NCBI taxonomy): domain Eukaryota; kingdom Metazoa; phylum Arthropoda; class Insecta; order Lepidoptera; family Nymphalidae; genus Elymnias; species Elymnias hypermnestra. Next base: position 2,040,107 of record JACTOM010000330.1, read on the forward strand.
GAACACTTGGCAATTTATTTACATGTTGTAAAGAGATACTGTGCCGTCACGTTCGACTATGTAACATTCCTTCGGGTAAAGCCGGCTCTCGGCTACTAAAGAAGCGTAATGTAACAATACTGACAATAATTAATTCACAATTGTAATTATACAAGGTGTTAGGACACCGCTCACGAAAACGAAGGCAGGATAGTACTAATGACACCTTTGATGATGAGATGGAAAAAATCGTCGTCTCAAAATCTATAGTTTCATCTAGCTGTACTTACATGACAGAACGTAAATAAAGTTAATAAAACGTTTCAAAAATATGATAATTTTTATTCAGAATCGATTTTTTTCATCTTTAAAGTTGTCATGTGTCTTCTTTTTCGGGAGCGGTCTCCTAACACCTTGTATGTTGTAAATGTTATTTAATTCGCATTAACCTCGCCTTGATGAAGTTATCAGTTATATCGTCTATTGCTGAGAAAATTTTCTTTTTTTTAAATTGATGTACAACTGAGAAACCACTTTTAATGTGTAGATGCGAAGTTAGTAAATCTTACTTATGTAAAGCCTTTCTGAAGACATCTTCGCCCAAGAACATCAACATCATTCTGATGACAGTCGCACCTTTTCGGTATGAAATAGTATCGAAAATCTCCGAAATCCGTTTTGGGTCGTCTATTGGCACGGATACCTATGAGAAGAATGTTATTTAAAAGATCTTTTTACGAATTTTTAGTGTACCATATACGATTTAAAAATGCTTATTTATTCTAAAAGGGAAATGATACGTTTGGAATGGCATTGCACAATTCCTGTATCATTTATCTTCTTGACCGTCTTCTACCGTCGAGTTTTTTATTCATAAGAAACTTAATATGATATTTGGAGAAATAATATCTTTTTCTCCGAGAAATATAGGTAGGTCTGGATAAGATTAATGATTCCTTAAGACTGTGTGTATAAAAGTAATAATCTCTATTTTAATTACTAACATAATCAAAGAATGTTATCATTATCATTATCATTGGCTAATACAACACAATAATGTACAACCTGTCCACGTCTATGTGATAATTAATATAAGACAATATTTTAGAACAACAGTCATAATAATAAATTTAACAAGAAGGTAGTCAGTCTTACAGGATGCGAAGATTCCAATGCGTCCAACGATAATATTGAGAGCGTATTTTCAATAGCGTAGTTAAGGTCTGCATGCCAAGTGGGCTCTACTGCGTTGACCCCTACTGAAGCCACGTAGGTAGCAAAACCCTCGTTTAGCCATAAATCAGACCACCACTTCATGGTGACCAAGTTTCCAAACCACTGATGTGCTAATTCGTGTGCTACAACCTAGAAGGAAATGATTTAGATTATGAAATCTTTAGAACGTCTTCCAAGGACTTGATGACAAGGTGTAATGAAAGGTCAACGTATTCACCTCGGCAATTCGCTCTTTATTCAAGAAAGAGGATTCCTTCTTGTCATACAATAGGGCAGTTTCTCTGTAAGTGATCAATCCCCAGTTCTCCATGGCTCCGGCTGCAAAATCGGGGATGGCGATCATGTCTTGCTTAGGCAGCGGGAAGGACACGTTGAACCACTTCTCAAAGTGTGATAATACTTTAGGCCCGATATGTGCTGCATATGCTGTCTAAAAATAGAATTTAGTTATTGTTTTAGACCTAATCTATGTCTATACTAATGTTATAAAGTTGAAGAGTTTGTTTGCTTGAACGCGCTCAAGAATGCATTTTCTAATTTGTCTGAGTCTGCACGGTACGATGCTGAGTAGAAACTATTTAAGGTAAGGTTTACCAGTTTTATTTACCATTAGGTGAGATTAAAGCCAAGCGCTAGACCGTCAGTAATAAAAATATGTTATTGTAAGTTACAAATCATCAGTCAAAGCGAAAGCCTCCAATTACCTGATCAATAGCATCGCTCCTCGCCCAAATTTTAAACTTAGTGTCCGAGAGTTCCCGCGGGCTTTCCACGTATGAGAAAAGCGATACAACATACGCAACTAAATAGGTTGACATCGGTACTGACTTCTCGAATTGATCCCATACGAAGCTGGATTTATCTTTTCTAAAAAAACAATTATATATAAATATGTCGGATATATATGTGTCGGAGATTAAGAGAGAAGGAGAGAAACATAAAGCATAGAGGCGTAGGGTTCCCCGCCGACATCATCATTAGTGGCATTCATAATTTAATTTCTGTGTGCGTGGGCGCTGGTGGGTAATGTTGGTGCAATCAAACATTTTATTAATTAGCCCAGATTATAATGTTTAATCACTTAATGTTGCCGATATCAATTTACACAAAGTCATTAATAATAATAGCTAGGAATGCGACAGTTTCAAAAGTCGACCGCACCGACGGGCCGTCATCCGAGAACTACGCAAACCNTATATATATATATATATATATATATATAGTTGTAAATGTAAATAACTAATATACAAAAGCAACTGCAGCGTCCAATTGATTAAACATCATTCATAGTTTTAAATAATAATATTAACTTTTTTAGGAAATAATAAATAAAAGAATATCTCTCTAGTGCTTATAATTAATAAAAGATTTAATGATAAAAAATATAAACAACAAATATATGAAAAATACAAAACATACTTGACTGCGTTTGAAATAGTTTCCCAAGGCCAGTATTCTTCGATAGAACTGAAACATGAAGGTATAAATTAGTAAATAAAATCACTTAGCTTGCTTCCTTAATCGTGACAGCATAACTTTTATCAAATTAATATAATAAATATTACAATTAGCCTAAAATAAACGTCTATGTTAAATTCACAGGATATATACTAAAAAGCCATTATTTTTTACTATTTTTATTTTATTTCATTTTGATTGTAATTCTAATTTAAAATTTATTAATTTTAAGTCATGTTTTCCCGTATTTGTTCTTATTCCGTGTTTGTTATGTTATTTATTTACTAATAAATTTAAATTGTAAAATGGGAGAAGTACCTTTTAATTATTAAAAAAAGTAATGAATATAATATTATACTAAAATAAAATAATATTTGTGATAATCTAATAACATTACACATTATAAATAATTATATAATCTTTATCGCTAACATCTTATTTCACACTTATATCACAATTACAAAAGTCTTTCACTACATATATTGTAGAGAAGGAATTATTTTAAAATATTTTGGCATATGTGAGATAACGGTATAAGTACTCGATTCGCTAGGTGAAGTCGTGAGTTCGATTATGGGTATGGTAAATTTACAAGAAGGTATTCTTAAATCTGCCGGAATCTGGACTAATGGCAGGCTTCAGCAATTATAACACTCTCTGGAAAAGTATTACGCTCCAGTACGAGTCTTTGTAGAAACTATTAAGAGGTAGACAACCTCCTTCCAGGTTTCTATCGATTATATTGTGTTATCACTTACCACCAATTCAAATTACAGTAAAGTGCTTACCTGTCAGAAACAATATCTTTTTATGACTTACTTATCATTAGATGATGACGCCAATGGCATGTTAGACACGGCGACGTACTCCTTGTTGTGGGCAATGTTCAACGAAAACGTGGCTTTGTACATGGGCTCATCAAAGCACGGAAACCCTTTACGAGCTGATATAGCTTCAAATTGCGTCGCTATCAAGTACCTTGACAAAAACACACATTGATTTATATATTTTTAACAGGATTTTTTTGTCTAAGACTGCGGAATCCCAGTTTATAAAAGTTCTCGCGAGCACGATAGGAGTCTACGCACGGAATTTTACATTGTTCTCTATCCTATTAGTATCCGAAGAATGAAGCCCTTTATAATCTTATTATACCTTTGTTTTATACCGCAATTTCACATCGAGAAATGATAAATAGGTACAAAACAATACTTTTTCGCGATAATTAAATAGGTAGGAAATTCAAAAATATAAAAGTGCAAAGACAAGTTACTTAGATAGGAAGATAATAAAACCACATACATATCAAAAAGTTCATTGTTTGTCAAGAACGGCTGAACCGATTCTTATGATATATGATGTGTTGAAGTTGTCTCCGCTATTAATAGTAGAATAACTAATTAAATATCGGAGATTTACACTGAAAAAACATACACTCTGAACGAATTCTCCCAATTAACTTGAAATTTGGCACGCATATTACTTTCGCGACACAAACGTTCAAAACAATGGTTTTCTCCGCATCCCCACGGATGAAGAATTTAGTTGAAAATTTTCGATATATTTTCAAACCCGTTGCATACACAGATTAATCAAATATGTTCCACACTACGTATAAAATATCTTAAGTTTCTAAATGATACTCACTCGGTTTGAGAATTCTTTTTATTAATATAGCTGCTAATATAAGCACCATCCAATCCTTTGACCAAGTTGCCATAAAAGGGTATGGTAAGCCTGTAATTGGTACCTTCCTCTAAGTTTCTTTCCAATGCAATAGTCAAGAAGTTGTATGTATCATTAAATTTAACGTTGGCAACTCGAGGTGACTCTCCATCCCCGGTCACGGAGACTTTGTCTTCAACTACCCTAAAGTCTTGAGCGTGAAGGATAATTTTTGGTGTACTTTTCTTCGCTGTCAACTGAAAGATAAATTTATCTTTTTATTGTGTAAATCCAGAATAACAATCCCTACCCAGGCTAATTGGTTTAAAACAAAAGCAATATGTTCTCTTTTATTTTTTATTTATTTTTGGCCCGCCACCTTTTGCATTTATTGCAAAGTTTTTTTTTTAGGAGAAGATTATAAAAAGTTAAGTCGAAATGGAAAGCTCTTTAAAAGTACCACATGCAAGTTGATCTATAATATAAAAATGAATCGCAAAATGTGTTGGTAAGCGCGTAACTCAACAATTTCTGGGCCAATTTTGCGAATTCTTTTTTTTAAATGGTTGAAGTCCAAGGAGGTTTTTACGGCGAGAAAAATTTGAATAACTGGAGGGGAATACCCTAAAAACAGGCCTTTTCTGTTTACCATACAATCGTTTTCTAATAAAAATGTAGAGTCAATTTGACCTTGATTGTTATTCAATATTACAAGTACTCAGTGTTGTCTAAGCAATGTGGGTGTGTTCCTAACGCCTAAGAGTCAATTTGCGCTTTATTACGGCTGGACAAAGTTCAAAATCAAATGAATAGTCACAAAATGTAAGAGATATAGATCATTAGTACTGCTGTAATTTCATTTCAAAATTCATTCGTAAAACTGAAATCTGCCACATTCCAAATCTTTTTGACAGAATGAAGTCTGTCGGGTCTACTAGTTTTATATGAAACTGTGTGACAAAGTTTAAAATAAGTAATCAAACGAAAGTTTCCAAATATCTAACAGCTAACTTATAAACACTTTTTTATCTATTCTTTTAAGTATTATTCAAAAAGGCTTAAAACTTTTTAAGCAACCACCGTTTAGGAAAGTTGATTCTACTTGTACGAGCAAGCAAGTAAGCCGGCAAGAAATTCAGTTACTACTCTTTTAAATATGATTTCTGTAAGTTTACATTGTGTTACATTTAACTTTCATGTGCAATCTTCTAAATTATATAATGTCTGTTCTGTAAGAATATTAGTCACATATATTTAAAATTATATTCGGACAAATCCAAAACTAAATGCGTTATCTTGTTTAAAATACCCGCCAAAGGATTTTTTAATCTTTTCTACCCTAAAACAATGCCTTACAAGTTCTGTTTGCTGTAATTTCTTTTAATCTTATTTTATTTCTTGTTTATATCAGAGAAAAACATCTTTAATAGAGTTTCCCTCGTGATCGGCTTACCGTATGGAAGTCATTAAGAGCTACAAATCATCAATAGTAATATTAAGTAAGAACTCATTCACGCGCAATTTGCAGCTATAAAAACACTAGCAATCTATTCGAATTACCGTGCAGTACAATTGTATTATACATGGTGTTAGCTGTGGTAAAATAGAAAGCATGAGCGATTTAAGCGTGGTGAGGAACGTGGGAAAATGTATATAACACAAAGTCATTTTGATGCGACAGGAGCGGCAGTGAAAATATTACGTATATATTGTTAAAAAATACAAATGTCGACATGGTATTGTTCAGCCGATCGTGCTAGCATCAGTCTATTTGCCGCCAATAAAGAGAGTGCTAGAGAGCGATCTCAGAGCCTTGCTGGAACTAGGGGATTCCGTTCTTCTGGGCGGTGACCTGAACTCCAAGCACGAGCTGTGGGGCTCCCGTAGAACTAATGTAAATGGTAGAATACTAGCCAGGATCAGCAACACACCAAATTGCAGCTTCTCGGTTCTAGCTCCACTGGAACCGACCCACTATAGCCATAGCCAAGTCAATGCTCTGGGAGATATATTAGATGTGATGCTCCTGAAGAATATCACCCTTCAGGTGAATTCCTTGGAAGTATTGCACGAGCTATCCTCAGATCATCTGCCGGTCCTTGTCAGACTAGGATAGGCTGATCCCCTTCCCAGGCCAACTAAGAGAATCATTGATTGGAAAAAGCTCTCCGAGCGGCTCCAATCCAGTGATTCCACGTCTTTAGAAGAAAGTCCTGACCATATTGCGTCAGCGGATGCCGCCAAATCCGCCACCTCTCTATTAACTTCTCACCTTGGTGAGGTTCTGTCGGATTGCACCCGGAACATCCCCTGCGTCGTCGGTCGTAGGAGACTCCCGGACGATGCGAGAGAGCTCATCAGGACTAAGAATGCCCACGCACGAGCGCCCGCCGCTTATCCCACACCAGAAAATCGAAGGAGACTCTGGAGATCTTTCAGAGCAGTAAGAGAAAGACTTACGGAACTCAATGATGATAGATGAGATAGGAGACTAGGAGCACTTGAGCCTTCGCACTTGTTCTTCTAGCCCCTTACCAAAAACCTTAAGAATGATAGGCGCGAACCGATGCCGCTCCTTGTCCGTCCGAATCAAAGTCCAGCATTTGACGATGCTGATAAGGCCGAGTGCTTGGCCGACTGCATAGAGCAACAATGTTCCCCCAGTACCATAAGCGTGTCCCCGCACAGGTCACGCTTGTAGAAAACAGGCTCGCTCAATTAGAGCTCGCGTCCCCCACGAGTGAGCCACTCGAACCAAGGACGACAGATGAAGTTCATGGAATTATCAAGGGACTCCATGCCAAAAAAGCCCCGGGGCCAGACGGGATCACCAATAAGGTGCTCAAACGTCTCCCGAATAGATTTTTGTGCCTCCTGGTACTTATTTTTAATGCTCTTCTAGCAGCCTGTACATTCTCTGACGAATATAAAGAAGCCATCGTCATAGGGATACATAAGCCAGGAAAACCCAATAACCTGGCCTCCAGTTACAGACCTATTAGTTTACTCAACACTCTGGGTAAAGTGTATGAGATAATAATCCTAAAAAGACTCAAGGCTACGGTAGAGGCCATGAGACTCATCCCCGACGAGCAGTTCGGGTTCAGACCCCAACACTCGTGCGTCCAACAGGTGCACCGCCTCACGGAGCACATCCTCGAAAATATCTACCACACCGGTAGAGGTCCTACCGGTGCAATCTTTCTCGATGTGGGGAAAGCCTTCGACAAAGTGTGGCAGCCAGCTTGATTTACAAGCTGGACCACCTCCAAGTGCCAGATAGATTCGTATTTTTATTACGAGACTATCTCTCAAACCGTTCCTTCAGGTACCGCGTCGAGGGCACTCTGTCCTCATCGCGCCCTCTCAGAGCAGGAGTCCCCCAGGGCTCGGTGCTCTCTCCAATCCTATACACGCTGTACACCTGTGACTTTCCAAGCACAGAGCGTGTACACTTTGCGCAATTCGCGGATGATACCGCTCTATTCACCACCTCACGAGAGACCAATCTGATCATCTCGAGACTCCAGAAAGCGGCCAATCGCATCGCCGAATGGCTTCGCAAATGGAGATTCCCCTCTCATCAGCAAGAAAAGTAAAATATCACTTCGCCACAAGGTGACACTCTACAAAACTTGCATCCGCCCCATCATATCGTACGCCAGCATCGTCTTCGCACACGTGCCAGACTATAGACTGGCCCGTCTGCAGACGCTGCAAAATAAATTCATGAGGATGGCCACGGGGTGCCCCTGGTACGTCCGAAATGTCGACCTACATGGGGACTTAGAACTCCCCACGATAAAGAGTTATTTCAAAGAGCTCTCCGAAAATTATTTCGAGAGCGCCATCAATCATAGGAACCTACTAGTGGTTAACGCGTCCTCTTATAGGATCCGTCTCAACGTTCCGCCTAGGAAGAGACGGCCTAAATATGTCTTTAACGACCCCGACGATACAATAACTATCGACAATCTACCATATCAAGTAGGGACAAACACTTTCACAAACGCTACACAGCGACTCCGCCGGCGGAGTCGAGGTCCCCGATTTCTGACGTCACCCGGACGTGGACTGCACCCACGTTCCCGGGGGCGCTTCTGATTCTCCCTTTTTAGGTGATGTTTCTGCGATAACGTCGCTCCAAGCCGAGGCTCGATCTCGCAGGAGACACCCTTGGAGCGGCGTTTCCCCGGAGAGCGAGCCCTTTTCAGGGCTCGCTCGCACTCGAAATGTGGCGGCCTCCATAAGAGCCCGTCCTCCTTCCGGTTACGCTGTAAAAGCCAGTAGGGCTAACAGCTAAACACAATTGGAAAAAAAAAATGTTATTGTTTAGGCTTCAAGACTTTTGACTGGATGGTGAGTCATCCAACCTGCCTCTGTATATCGACGGTGGAAAGCAAAATGACTCGCAAATCCACAATCTTTGTGTTGATAACAAATTGACTTTAGTAGTATTATCCTAAAGTTTTCTTAAAACTAAATTGCGGCTTGCTACGTTTTTGCTTCCCATATACATTCACTAGCTGTTTTCGGCGATGTCACCTGTGTAATTCCTTATTAGGGATACATGGTCAATCTGAACCATTGTCAAATCCTAGTGAATACATATATAAAATTACAAGAGCACCGGTCCCGTCGTTTAAGAGGAATTCAGCCATATACATACAGTAGGATTATACATATAAAAATCTTACATTTTAATAGATCCAAATAAAATTGAAACGTATAATAGTTACAACGTTGTTGTATAAAAGATGTAGTGACTAAAATTGAGAAAAGTATACTTAGATGGTTTGAGCACGTAGAGAGATAGAATGAAAGGGAGACTGACAAAAAGGACTTATGAGTCAAGAGTGAATGAGAAAGTTGAAAGGGGAAGATCAAGGTGAACGTTCCTGGACAAAATCCAGGATATTATGAAAGGTTTAATGAGAACGAAAGAAGCGAAGGAAATATGCAAGGATCGTGGCAATTGGAAGGTCGTGGTCTCTGCCTACCCCTATGGGAATGAGGCGTAATGCATGTATGTATATTAGCAATATAATACAAATCCTTACAGAATTCTTTTACCAGTATGTCCATCGATATCATTCGTTTAGAACCTAATTCCGTGGGATTATGGGAGAATTCGTTCTCAGTGGACTATCCACATCGCGAAAGGACAGGGGGAGACAACACTGTTGCACACAAGATAAAAATAAAAGGACTTATAAACTAATATACTATAATTGTAGTGTGCAAAGGCTGTCTTATTGCTACAAGTAATTTCTTCCAGACGACCTTTTTATGTTGAGAAGCTGACTTTAATAAATTATCTGCCCTATTATTGCCAGAAACTTCAATATAATATATAAAAATAAATTTTAGTTTATAACTATATAAGATATTTACGATTTCCATAATAAAACAAGACATTTGAGTATGAAATGTTTGTGTATATTAATATTATATTACATTGTAAGTATTCTTTCTGACTTATACCGTTGCCTTACCGTAGCAATTTATCTCGATACCCGAGAGGATCTCGACACAATTTCGATGTCAAATAAATTTTGCAAATCCAAAAATATTCAAAAGGGCGTGCATTTATTATACCGACAAGATAAAGTTCATATATATTTCGACTTGGCATAATTTGATATTCGAAACCTCTACCTTTTATCTCAGTATTTTATTTTTATTTAGTTCGACTTTAAAAACATGTGACATATTATACATTTTATGTACAACAACAATAACAATTTGCAATGTACGTGCAACGCTGAGTTTTAGTTTATATTGCGACCCTTGCCGAGTCCTACACTACACACTCATGGGTTGGAATTTATGCACAAAAGCATTTCCCGCTAAAAAGGGGTTCATCGATTAGAGCGTGTAAACGTAACAAATTGATAGAAAATCAAGGACGTTTTCGCATTTATATTATTAGAACAGTTTCTTCAAACTTCTTTAGACACACTGTGCATTTTATTTTATCAATATAAAATGTAACCGATCCGAAACGCTCGCCTACGTGACGCTCGTTCGACAAAACTACTCGTAGTCTCTAGTGGACTATGAGAAGAAAAGAGTTATAGTCGACGCACAACTTCCATGTCTTAATTAAATAGTATATAAAAGTAATAGTTTATAAAAGTATTTCATAATACTTAAAGGTTAAATAGTCCGCTGATAAGATAGTGTTATAAAAGTTAGATTTCCAACCGACAGAGGTGGCGGGGTACAGCGTATTTTTGCGCAAGTCCTCCCTCCTCCATGAATCCAGTCCAGTCGGGACACCAGAGACGAATGCGAAAGTTGAAACCCTGGTGCCTCAATCATGGATGAAGTGGGCAACGCTGGGTTTTAGTTTATATTGCAACCCTTGCCGAGTCCTACACTCCACACTCATGGGTTGGAATTTATGCACAAAAGCGTTTCCCGCTAAAAAGGGGTTCATCGATTAGAGCGTGTAAACGTAACAAATTGATAGAAAATCACAGAACAGTTTCTTCAAACTTCTTTAGACACACTGTGCATTTTATTTTATCAATATAAAATGTAACCGATCCGAAACGCTCGCCTACGTGACGCTCGTTCGACAAAACTACTCGTAGTCTCTAGTGGACTAAGAGAAGAAAAGAGTTATAGTCGACGCACAACTTCCATGTCTTAATTAAATAGTTTATATAATATTACTGACAATCCATTATTGTCAATAATTTATACACAATTATATTTACATACATTCAAAATACAACGTAAATAGTTGTTACATTACGAATATAGAACAACATAAATCGGATATGTAAAAAATAAGTAGTGTGTACTTTACACACTACTTATTTTCTACATATCCGATTTATTAGAAGAAAATGAACAAAATTATTTGAAAAAGTACTTTGTTTAAAAACTACTGCCATATTTCTTTGTGCGATTTTTAACCGTGTTCAATATTTCAATACAAATGTAATACAAAGCGCTAATGCATCCAAAGTAGGTTATGAACAATTTTCTAGTCTGTGAGCCTTGACCGGGCGGGTTTATGGGGCGCATGTGATAAACAGTATAAAGATATCGTATTGCAAAATTGCATCAGGAATAATAGATATTATTAGGCATGTTACTTCTTAAAACTTGAACTTCCGGCCAGTGAAAGTTTAGTTATAGACTAGAAGTCCATGGAAAAAATATCACCGGTGAAATGAACCAACGTGAATAACGTCTAGAAGGCTATATCTCTAATTATAGCAATTACCTACATTTCATGATTTACCGAGTTATTACTGCCGTAAGATCATAAATTTATGTACGGCAAGTTATTATTGACATGATGATATTAAATATTACTGTTGTACCTTAAAGCCGTACATTATAAATGGTAACATATAAAAATATTAGGATAACAACAATTATTAACTCGTGTACTGTACCGCTAAGAAATGACGACGTGGCGCGCAAAGTTATTTTATGATATAGTAACAGTTTTCTAAGCGTTATTCACATTGATCCATTTCACTAGTTATTTATTTCCATGAGCTTGTAGTCTGTTAGGGGTTATGGGAACAAACTTATTATGTGTTCTCAAAAAATAGCATCGATTACTCCCTGTAGTATCAATTATCTGTTACTAAAAGTATTGTTACACAGATAGACCTTCAGACATGGAAAAAATATAATAGTCTTGTAACTTTTTCTTCAAGTATTTATTCCGATTCCTATTTAGTGCTATCAAAGATAGGTTTTGCGTTTAAATATTGATAGTAAGTTAGCAAGACTGGTGAAATAATATAGATGAAATATATTAAAAGAACAAATCGCTTACGTGTCGACTAGAAAACCTTTAAATGTTGCATTGTTTCGATGCAGTTTGAATGATTAATTAATGACCTTCTTCAATAGGTGCTTTACAGTACACATAAAAAATAAGTCGTAAGCCACTCGTAAGTTGTAAGCGATTTACTAATCATAAATTAAGTTTTTATTGGTCGCTGGGATGCTCGTCGGCAAACTTATTACCGATTATATAACAAGTTTGACGTCGGCTTTTATAAATCTATCGTTAAGTGATATATACAAAATAAATAAAATAAATAAAATTGAAACTGCCTCATTGGTCTAGTGGTTAGCATGTTCGACTACAGACATGAGGCCCTGGGTTCGAGTCCCGGGTCGGGCCATTTCAAAAATCGATATTGAGTTTTCTATTAAGATTTTCTCAATATTTGCCCGAAGTTGGGAAGTTGGCGGTGTGATCCACCCCCGTGCCTCGGAGAGCACGTTAAGCCGTCGGTCCTGCGCCTGATCTCTCTCCGGTCGTGTCGGATTCCCGTCACATCGGACTATGAGAGTGAAGGAATAGAGAGTGCACTTGTGTACTATGCCTGCCAATCCGCAGTGGAGCAGCGTGGTGGGTCTATGCTCTAAAAACCCTCTCTCATATGAGCGAGGAGTCCTGTGCCCAGCAGTGGGACGTTAATGGGCTGCTACTTACTTACTTATTTACTAAATAAAATTGTGTCTTTATTATATATAAAATTACATTTTTATACCTTTGTTGGTCTAATCTAATCATAGATTAACTACAAAGTTCACAGATACATGACTGTTAATAAATAATAAAAAAGAAAACCTTTTATGTAATCTTTTAACAGATAGCGTTGTAATTTTTTTCCGAAAAATAAATTTAATTAATGAATCGTCGTTTAAAAAAATGTATTTGACCTTAAGTGGATGAGTATAACAGTATTCTATTAACAAATGAATGAATTGGAACAAGATACGTAGGAACTGAAAAGACGTTAATAAGTTTTAGATTAAGTCTTTAATTTTATACATGCATAGCATCACGCCTCACTCCCATAGGGGTAGGCAGAGACCACGTCCTTCCACTTGCCACGATCCTTGCATATCTCCTTCGCTTCTTTCATTCTCATTAAAACTTTCATCATCATCATCATCATCATCGCCGATATTTTTGGATTTTAATATTACCACCACTGCGTTCTCTCGAGATGCAAGGGAACATAGATCCATTCAGGCAGAGCCCCGCATGCCAGAATAAGGCTAGCCCATTCTTTTATGCTATCAAGTAAATATTACTATGTCTGCCAATGTAAATATAGCTCAAAGATGTAAATTGACTAAATGCAAAAATATCTGAATGAAATAAGAAAAACCAACTAGATGTTTATTTTTATATATTTATTGTAAAAACTCACTAGAACAAATATATAAAAATAAGCATCTAAAATGCTTAGCAGGCGACAATAATTGAAAATTAATGACATCGACGTGCATAACAAGCCAGGTAGGACTCGAATATGTTCGATGTCAAGATCAAAGTGACGCATAGTGAGATACTGCGAATCATGATTAGTAAATCAAGGATGTCGGCTTGTACTTACCGATAAACAAATGAATAGGTGCTCAAGTTTTGCGAATGTATTAAATGCTATTTACCTACCACGCCCATAATTTGCTACAATTACGACTGCATAAAGAGTTGAACACATTACAAGCTATCGTACGAAAGTGACAAATATATTACAGGCACATATCGCTAAAGGAATAGTGTCCCAATATACAAAATCAAAGAATTAAGGTATCATATTTTTAGGTGCCATAACGTCGTTTTTACAAATTTCAATATGAGTTTTAACTCGAACAAATATAAACTATTCAGGAATCTACTGGCTTCATAAATAATTTTGGAATCGTGTGATTACTTAACCGCGATATACATATACCTTTACAAAGAAATAGTAATAAAGCACAGCAATATAGGAACGTAGTCACAATCAAACAATAAGTTCAATACTTTCGTCACATACATACGTACAGGAGAAACTAATGATAAGCTAGTAAGCATGTTAAAAACATATAGACATAACGAGAAATGTCGTTATACGAAATTTAAAAAAATAATAATAGTGCGTGCGCGCAAAGTACACATGCCAGAATTCAAACTTGTTTTGGAAACAAATTTTTAAATCTTGTTTATATTTATACAAATCTAAAACATTACATTTCCGAGACTTAGAGGGAAGGAAAAAGGAAGATATGCTAGGATTTTAATGAATTTGTCGTTAAAATATTTAAAGTGACAAAAATTAATACAAATATTTTATTGAAATCTTAAATACATACATACATACATAGCATCACGCCTTATTCCCATAGGGGTAGGCAGAGACAACATCCTTCCACTTGCCACGATCCTTGCATATCTCCTTCGCTTCTTTCAATCTCATTAAATCTTTCATACAAGTTCGTCGGTTTAGAGTACTCTTGACCTGGCCGTTATTTAAAATGTCCTGGATTTGGTCCAGGAACGTTCGCCTCGGTCTTCCCCTTCCAACTTTCGCATTCACTCTTGACTCATAAATCCTTTTTGTCAGTCTCCTTTCATTCATTCTCTCTACATGCCCAAACCATCTAAGCATACCTTTCTCAATTTTAGTCACTACGTCTTCTTTTATACCACAACGTTCTCTTATCACACTATTTCTTACTCTGTCACTCAGTTTTAATCCACTCATGCTTCTCAACGCTCTCATCTCTACCGCATTTATTTTACTTTTGTGATTCTTCTGCCATACCCAACTTTCACTACCATACATAAGTGTTGGCACCAACACTCCAGCATGCACTGCCAGTCTAGCCCTTTGAGACACCATCTGGCTATTCATAAAAGCATGCAGAGCACCATTTACCATATTCCCTGCATTCACTCTCCTTTCGATATCACTTTCACATGTTCCATCTTTTGTAAATTTAGATCCCAAGTATACAAATTCTTTCACCTCTTCCACTTGTTCCCCATCTATCAAAATATTGCCATTCATCATAGATTCATCTCGTTCAAAAAGCATAACTTTCGTTTTGTTTACATTCACTTTCATTCCTTTCCCTTTCAAAGCTTCATTCATAATATTTAGCATCTCCTGAAGCTCGTTAGCGGATGACGCAAGTATTACTTGATCATCAGCGTAGAGTAAACATTTGATGAGTAATTCATTCATTCTTAACCCATACATACTTTCTTTTAAATCTGTCAAACATTTATCCATGAAAAGGTTGAACAGCCATGGTGACGCAACACATCCCTGTCGAACACCTCTTTCGACAGGAAACCACTCCGTGTACGCTCCGTTTATTCTGACACAGGCACTAGAACCCTCATAGAGAGACTTCAATGCTTGGATCAGACAACCGCTCACCCCATACGTAGATAACGTTGACCACAGCTCATTCCTCACCACTCGATCATAGGCCTTTTCTAAATCTACGAACGCGCAATAAACTTTTTGGTGTTTAGCCAAACATTTTTCAGTTAAGCACCGTAAAATCTTAAATGACGAACTGTAAATATAAATGTTGTATATGCCACTTGTTTTTGTCAATATTAAATTTTGTTTATGAATTTAAAATTTAGAAAAGAGAATTTATGAAATATTAATTGACGAGTGGCAAATTAAAATGCCACTAGCTATTTGTAAATATTAAACCTAAATAACCTTCATACGAATTATCATAAAAAACGTTGCACATCTTCGTGACGTTAATCACGCGTTTCATCCGTAAAACTTTTACCCTATGCATCTAATGAAGTTTCACTTGATAAAAATAAATAAGATAAGTAGCAGCCCATTCACTCCTCCTCACTCATAGGAGTGAGGGTTTTAAGAGTATAAACCCACCACGCTGCTCCACTGCGGATTAGCAGGCACTGTACACCATTGCACTCTCTGTTCCTTCACTCTCATAGTCCGATGTGACGGCAATCCGATACGACCAGAGAAAGATCAGGCATAGGACCGACGACTTAATGTGCTCCCCGAGACACTGGGATGGAACAACGCCAAATTCCTTTTTTTTTATTTCACGCCAAGCATGCTAACCACTAGACCAATGAGGCAGTAATACAATAAATACGTACCAAAATATCAACAACACCGAAGAAGCTGAAATTTGACTTTGGGTCGATGTCGTACATCAGTCGCACGTCGTAGTGTGAGGGAGTGACGTCACCTGGTAGAAGATATTGACAGCTCAGCTGGACAGCTGCCAGCAGGCAGGCGGTCACGTACCACCCCATTGTTTTTCCTAAAACAAAGAAAAACCTCGATAAAAATATATACACTAAGCTTTATTTCTAAGTATTGAACAGGCATAATGCAAGCCGCGGGTCTGTGTGTTTTAAAAGTCTTTTTTTGCATTGGAAGTTAATGCAAAAACTTTTTAACTCCTGACAAGAGTAGAACTGATTTTACTCTGCATCTAGGATATAAGTTGGATATCGGAGACTTTATTGCCTTATTGACACACCCATACTGTAATAAGTCGAAGATTGTCATACAAATTAGTTGAAATATATTTTAAAGCTATGAATATTATAATTAAATTATAACCTAAGTAAGCGACATATTCATTTCATTAAAAAAAAAAGTTAAATCTCAATTCACACTAGGTGAAGAGTAATGATAGGATTTAAAAAGGTTACAGGCTGATCTGTTAAGAGATAAATTATTTCGTAACGACTTTGAACCAGCAGCTGGAAAGCAATTTTTTTGCTTGGCGGCATGTCTTTCCTGGAAGGGTTATAACTAGCCACGACCGAAGTTCCAGTTAAGACCCTGACTAATTAGAAAATCTTATTCCTTACTCTGTTCCGCCGGGAATTGAGCCCTGTAACTTTACTTGCAAAGCGAGTAGACACACCACTGAGTCGATACGATTTACCTACCTTATCTAAATATAAAGCAAATATTTTATCCGCAAGAATAGAATTTGGGATCTCTAATGAGAAATGAACATGATGAATTTAAATCCCAGAGAACAAAAATGAAATAAACATAAAGAAACAAACAAAGGACTGTACATTGTATGTGAATATGTTTAGATAGATAAGATAATGTTTAAATAAACCGCGGAAAGGAAAACTTAACTTTTCTGCGATAATGTAAACTTGAAAAGAACATTTCCACGAAATTATACCGATAGTTTGCTGTAAATACTACAATTAGTCGTAATTTGTCACTGTAGATAAAAGTCAAAGTAGACCTTTCATATAAATTATGAGAAGTTACTAAATACCACATAATATGCAATATTCTTCTTCACTTAGACACTCAATGAGTTATTTCTGAAATGTAAAAAATGAACGAGTTACGACAGTAACAAATCTAAATATTTGTAGTAACGTTTCAAATATTTAGAATTTGTTTACTTATCAATTTGAATTATTTTACAAAATATTTGCATTATTTCCGTTCGAATGTAAAATGTACCGTGCACTAAAATTATAATACTTAGAAATAATATAACGAATAACTAAGATAATCAGAATTAAGCTTAAGTAAAAAATTTAATCCAGTTTAGGATGTTCCTTTCAAATCGAAGAATAAATAAACAAAAGTTATGACTTAAAAATAGTCGTTTTTTAGTAATATTTACGAAGTATTACCAGTGACTGACATATGACTATTGTTATTACAAATAAAGAGTTCTTGCTACTCTGATTTCCAGATACATGTGAAATAAATCAAAATTTAAACGAAAAGTTTGCACTCATTTTGGGAACACTATTAAGAGAAAAAAGACTTTCATTAAACACATATACAAATCCATAACTTTATTTCAGTGGAAATTACATATATGAATATATGATTACAAAATGAAAAATATACATTACCAAATGGAAAAGTCCTGCGTTATGGGGTTGGCCACATAAACAAAATTTTCAGCCGCCGCAGATACAACGTAAACAACCAATGGCGCAAAATGCGCTGGGCAAATGTATTTACATGGTACAGTTCTCATGTATAAGGTGTAGTTACATTAGCAATTACGTAATATTATATCGTCTACATAAAATATATTTGACAATAGTTCTAAGCTGTAGGGAGCGCGATCTAAGTACATAAATTTTATTTTTTCGTTGGGAAATGCTTTAAGGCATGAACCCCTGGCTTATGGGTTAGAAGAGTGAGACATAGCGAGAGAGGAGGCCTCGCAATACCCACTAAAACCCAATGAAACGCTCTTCGTCTATGAGTGAGGTAAATGAGATTCTACTTTCGTATTCGTCTCTGGTAATTAAATAATCCTAAAAACTATCGTTCACCAAGGACATCAGTCAATCTTTAATAATAATATAATAATAACAATAAATAATATGAAAGAAATCGCTATTAAGCGATAAGGTCGCCTATTTGTGTACTACTCGCTAAGTTTTGTTTCATGTATTATTTGTATAATGTTTGTGGTGTACAGTAAAGTATATAAAAAAAAATAAGCCTTTATTCACTATTACGCGTACAAATGTTAAGTTATAAAATGTTTCCAGTACAATTGATAATATAATTAAAAAAAAATAGTAATCTTTAGCCGACTAGTAAAAACATGACACCAATGTCACTGTAAATATAAACGTAAATACGAGTATGTATAAGACGTATAAACGAGTTACCAATTAATCAAAATAAAAAAAAATACATTTCCCATTTATGGTATTTATAATTTGTAACTAGTACTAGAAATATCCCATTAATACTGATTGATAAGCAGTATTCATAAAAAAAAATTGGGGGATTTATTATTTGGTGCAAAGGGGAACATCGCGTGATTTTTGCTTTTTTATGATATGAAGATAAGTTATGTTGTAGTCTTAAATGGCCGGGTGCTAACCAGATTACAAATTCATTACTTACTTTTTGCTTCTTACACAAAATCGTACAGGAACGTAATTTTTATAGTAGGTGGTAGGATGATAACTGGCCACGGCCGAAACTTTCCACCATTTAGATCTAGATAAATCAGAACAAAACAGTTTTCTACATTTGACCTTCTCAGAATCGAGACTGAGAATTTTTTTCTAAATTTATCAAATGTCTACAAAGAATTTAATGAATTTTACTCCCAACATTAGTGAGCGTTATTGTTATTTGTACAGTTTACTGTTCCAATTTATATTTTATATATTTGTGAAATTGTGGACATTGGGAAGCTTTATTTGATATATATCATTTTATCAAACCTTAACAAGAGAAATAATATCAGTTTTATTAGATTGCAGCTATCTTTTTTTAATAGTTTTTATTGTACTGGAAAGTGTGACGAGGTCTTAACATTATGAATTTCAAATATATTCTTGATCCAATATTATCATGTTATATTGTATCTTAAATACTTCAATAACGATGCCCGCATGTGGCTTTAATTTATTACTGTTATATTGCTTAGCTTAGACCGTAATTATGTTCGTTTTAAAGAAATATTTAATATTCGAAATTTACTAGAAAAATCTTAATTTGCCTGATTTATATATACGATGACGAGCTAACGAATACAGAATACACATTTTTATTTAATAATTAAATTTTACAATTTTACACATAAATAGTTAATTCAACGTCACTCCACTTGTATGTAAAAAGTTATATAGTGAATCGGAATAACCATAATCACCGAGTATTTTGGTCATCAACGTTTTTATTTCTCTTATTTTCTAGTTTTATGGTCGCCTGTTGTTTGCTAAATTTCGTAAAAATCATGAAAACATCACTTATGTTATTATATGAGATATATTAATAATAATCTTAAACGTTTTAAGACTTACTGTGAAAACTTTACTGTATAAATTATATAAAATACGAGAGGGTATTTGAAACAAATTTACACTTGTAAAAAAGTTGTAAGACATTCAAAGTAAAATAGAATATATATTGAAACGTCTATAATTTTCATTATAAATATGATTATTTAACATGCACTTGTTAGCCCTGTGTCTGTTTTACATAAATGTGTGTCAATTAAGATTCTTTATGCATATTTAATAATCAACAAAGATTATTTGAGGTCGTGATATTGAATGCAGGTGAGACTACGGGGCATTTCATATTAACATGTTGAAAAGTTCATTTAGGGAGACATAAATATATTTTGTTTTATATTAAGACTAAAAAATATAAACTATCTTTACGTATAAGAAGCGAAAATACTTGTGTGTGATTTTGTAATAAAACCTTTTTTAAGTGTTCCTAAATCTAAGCTATCATGCTATAGGTCATGAAGAAGGAACAGTTTATTTAATAATCAGAAATATACATAGATTGTATGGGTATATACCAGAGACACAGTCGAGCAAACAAAAATGATACCATTGGTAAGTCCCCGGGTAATAACATTGTTTTGATTCTTAACCTTATTTCATTGAAGAGATATGATTGATACGCAGAGAACAAGGAAAAGCAATAGCATATGACCGATTTTTTAAGTGATAATAAGAAAAAAATATTATTAATTATTGCCTGGTACTGTTATTATAATAAAATTATATGTTTCTTATTGAATTTGTTTCCATACAACGTAACCATCGTGATCACGTTTTGTTTTGGCATCTAAATATAAGAGTTCTTCTTGCCATAGAAATTTCCAAAACCAAGATAAAATCTGTTAAAGTAATATACATAAATTAAATATTAGTTTCTGCCCGCCATTTGGTTTGCTTCGACTTCAGCCTTAGGATGGCATTATTAGTAATAATATAGAAATTATTGTATATTACATTAAACCTTAACGAATAAAGTACATTTTAAAATATCAGAAAATTTAAATAACAATAATAATAACTGATACTTTATAACAGTAACAGTTATCTTTGTTATTTTAAAATGTACTTTAATATAATTAAAATAAGGTTCGATTTAATTCACGATATCTTAGACAAAAATATTAACTTTGCCATCTTTGCTACTACGAGTATAGGACGCAATAAAAGTCGTTAAGGCATTTATAGGGTAAAAAATAAATGGTAAACCAGGCCATAATTTTTTGTCATTATGTAACAATTCTTAGTAACATTAGGAGAAATATTTTACTCTGTTACGAAAGGAAACATGGCGAATGTCGAAATCAATATTTATTTCTCTTATTTCGAAAGATCGTCGTCTTTCAAGCGAATTAATGAATTTTGTCACTCAGAAAAACTTAAGCTTACCCGTTTGGAACAAAAAAAGCAAATCCAAATTTCACTTGACTTAGCTTCAGTAATTTCGGTTATGAGTCGATCAACTAACTTCGTTATCTGTGCTAATAATATGTATATGCAAAAATAACTGCTTCTGTCGTGTCTGTAAATATTTTCACGCTTAAACTACTTAATTAATTGTGACATAATATTGGTGTGTCTCCTTCCCTTCAAGTGTCCTTGGGTTTCTTTTTGCCGCGTTATATAATTTGATGGCGGTGAAGTTGGGGTTGACAGTTTGTACAAAAGAGCACTCATTTTTCATGTTTAAGGATATAAAACTTTACTTTTATTTAGTAAGAAAAAAATGAATGTATATTTCTGCTTTATTTTAGTGTGAAGTTGTATATAATAAGAGATTTAAGCAGAAAAATTCATACTGTATGTTTGTAGGTATACACAGGATAGAATATAAGTAGGTATCTCAATGGTTGTTATTTGTTATCTATGGTATAATATTGCAACAGTGGCAGAGATTAGATGTCAGTCACTGACTACAAGTCGTAATTGGGATGAATCGACCGGAGAAGTACGATATTTCCATAAAATATAAGCGTGAAGTCGCAATGTTATGTTGGGTCACGAAAGCCCTGAGAAAACATGATTTCTTAATGCTGACTGGTAATCGCTTAATCTCACCTAAAGTATGTCATGTTGCAGTCTAAGGTGGTGAAGCTATAAACGTAAAATATAGGTTATTGTGTCGGATAACATTGAATATACCTAAATAACGTTTATCATCATAATCACGTAGTCAATTTTACGCTCAAGTTCCGACCCTGACATCGGTGAGGCAATAAGTAAAAGGCTGACCGGTACACAATAAGGAAAATTACACCCACTGCTTCAAAATCGCGAATTTGGAATCTCATGTTTGTGTATCTTATATTTATTATAACCGTTGGCTTATTTATGTGAAATAAATGTTATCTTATTCCTCCAAATTTACAAGTTGGGATTACCTTTACTTAAAACGGCTTCGCCGGCGTAATGTTTATTACCAGATAAACCCCGGGTTCGCCTCCCGGGAAGACAAATTTAAGACATGGTATTTTCTAATTTTTTTGGGTATGGACTGATGTAGGACTTCGGCCGTAATTAATAAATTCCAGCAAAAACGTACCGTTAAGCAAAATATTGTTTTAATTGATGAGAGGTAAGCGCTTAACTATAATCACACCTAATGCAAGTGATGATACGGTATGAGATGGAAGCGTGCTTACGTAACAAGAGATAAATTTCTTATGGTCTCTACACAGCAATGTACTGGAAAGGAATTATATTGTTTGGCGGCACATCTCTACTGGTAGGATGGGAACTAGCCATAGCCATAGCCTTCCATCACTTCAGAGCCTGACAAATTAGATTCCCATCCTCGAAAATCGTATCGGCGCGGCGGTTGTAGGTTCAGCTAACATTATTTAAGAAAAACATCACTGAGTTGATACAAATAAATTACCTGAATAGTAAACTATTACGACATCACAAAAATCGCGACGCTTTCCCTTTCAATACCATGTTTTGCACAACTTTATCTTGTTTAACGCTAACAACTATTGATACAAAATAAATAATGTACTCTGTGACAATACAATGCAACTGGTCAAATCGAGTTGGCAGCTTTGACAACGGTGATTTAGTTTTGATTAAGTCTGACAGTGACGTCAGTAGACTTCGTAACAAGTAAAAACTATTTGGTGAGAAGGTTTTATACAATTTGAATTAAACCAATCTGTATAAAACACAAAAACTGTTACTTCCATTTGTAGACTTTGAGATCAGTTAGAAATGCAATAATGCAAAAATAGTTTTAGATCACAAACTTACTCAAAACGAGGTCTGCAAAAGTACTAACGGTTGACTTGTGACAGAGTGGAATTCCACAATAGTGGGAACAACTAGTGCCTTGCTTTCTTCAAAAAGTGCTTCTTCATTTGTCTTATAACTTAGTCGCTGATTTTTGGAATTCGTTCTTATGCTTTACGGGACGAAACAGCAGAGCTGCGAACTTTATTCCTGTCCATTCACGTATATTCTGCACGCCTTTTCCCCTATATCTTACCCATCATTATAAGCTGGAGTAACCCGAACCTATCATGCCTTAGCACGTGGTCGAGATACATAACTTAGCGCCTCTTGATAGTGCGCATAGGTTTCGGATTTTTTTGCGTTTAACTGATGCGAAGCATGCGACTGTCACATCAGACCTTATACGCCTCGAAGCGTCTTAGGGTCCATGCTAAGTATCCGTACGTGGCAATAGGCCACATTTAACATATAATGACCGTTTATTCTATATATGGCAAAAACACAGTATTTTTTTCATTTTATTGCATGACGCAACGGCGATTTTAATACGAGTTTGATTTCCACGTCAAATTCCCATGCTTTATTCACCCATGCACCGGGATATAACTATTTCGTTCCTTAAAAACAAAGATTATTTTCTAGGCATAAAAATTACAAATTTTATTCTAGTGAAGCTCACGACGATTGCCAAACAATGTTTATTAGCTTAGATATCCGAAGGACTCATCACTGTCAAAAATCTTCACATTCGCATAAATTTCTGAGTGCTCAATTAACTTACAAAATTGCTGGATTTCATCCCTGACTTGTCCCAAAAAATGAAGTTTTAGGAAATTCTAGTATTTTTTTATAATAAATAGTTATTCTACGATGGCCCTGGCGTAATGTCAGAGTGCCCACTTCGCTAGTAAATATTCCGATTCAAATTTGCATTCGTCTGAACTGGTGGAAGGCTTTGCTAATTACCTTTTTAACATCAAAACAGTGCCATAGAACCCATTCAGAGATTATCTCTTACCATACTAAGGTGCTTTTGTCTTAAATTATATCATCTGTAACCATCAGGTGAGATTACAAACCAGCGCTAATCAGCCATCGATCAAAACAAAAAATAAAGATTTTATTTTGACATATAAGACCATAACTTATATAATAATTTTAAAGTTCAATCTCAAATTCATGCCTGAATTGAATCAGTCGTAGTTATTTTATCGGCGTATATATTTATATTTCGTTACGATATGATTAATAATTATGATGTAAGAATTTCTCTTATCGCAAATTTTTCATCTTGAAAGTTAAATGGAAATAAATATATCACATATCAAATAGATTTTTTTTTGCTTTAGCATTACATATTATGTCATTGATACTAGCTTATTTACTTATCTTACATTAATATTATATACTTATCTTACGTTAACGTAGATGTGAATTTCGGGCTTCCTCATAAAATGTAACATTACATAAAGAGTTTTAGTTGCAATAATATCTTCTACAACTATACGTGTATTTTACACTGCTCCACAGATATCGATGAAATTTTTTGTGTATATTTAGATTCCTTAAAAATTCTTAGGGTTGACAATTTGATCGAGTTTCCCCACATTTCTACGAAATGATGAACTACACCGGGAACAATGGGCACAGGATTTAATAAAGTAGTTCTTATCAATTATACCCACGACTGAGTCACAAAATTTAATGGAAACAGTCACAATGAGATCAATATCAATAAAGGTTTAATTATAATGTCTTAAAGTGTATAAAATTTAGCTAATCGTTAAGCGAATTATATAATGGTTAGTCGTTAAAATCAGACCAGAAAATTTTCTTGAAATACGAACATTTTAACATATATGTGTATTGTGGCTAATCTACCTAAATCAATTAAAAAGAAAAGCGAAATTAATAATTAATCGTTGTATAATTTGTAGGATTTCTTACGCCAATAAATAGCGTGGGAATGAATAAATTGATCCAATCTAAATAAAATAAATTAAAATTATATTGTAAGGGTATAGAGAAAAAATGACAACCGACTGCTGTGGGTTATTCTCAGAATAGGGTGGATCCTTGTAACTTTAGATTCTTAGTCGTTCTCTAACATTATCATCAATAGTACATTAGAAATAAGATGTGGAATAATCGATATTTGAATATTAAAAACTGCTCTAAAACCTTACACGTATAAAGCATTTTTAAAATTTGAATTTGAAATATCCATATATAATATTTCACTGACATAAATGTGCATAACACGTTTTTGCTACTTGGAATACCAAAATAGGAGAAAAAATTTAAGAGTTTACTAGAAATCGAAGTGACAAAACTATGAACCAGTTTAAATTCTCGTCAATTATGTAATTCATAAAAACATTGTATAAGAATGTTTTGAATTGTTTACATCAAAGTTGTTATGGTAGGAAACCTTTTTGTCTGCGAGCAATGTTACGTCAACGAGAGAAAGTCAGCCGCGTCTAATAGAAACAGGTTGAAGTAATTTGTAAACGGTTTATTTTTAAAGAATTAGGTCCACCGATCCATGTTTTAGACTTTTTTAAATTAATTATAGGTTAGCGCTTTGCTATGATATCACATAATCTTAAATGATGATACAATCTAAGGTGGAAGCGCGTTAACCTGACAAGTAGTGATTTACCTCTAATTGTTTCTATATAGCGTTGCACCGGAAAGAAAATTTCTTGTTTGGCACGTCTTTCCTGGTAAGGCATAACTAGCCACGACCGAAGCCACACACTAGATCAGACTCAGACAAATGAGAAAATGCAATTTTACAAAATCAGCCTTAGAGAATCTTTGGTAGTGAAGGGAGTACTCATACCATTGTGCCAGCAAAACAATTAAAACCTCTATAACATCTAGAATCCAAGGCCATTAAATCTATAAGCCTCTGCAAGTAGATAAAATTGAAATGTCCGTTTGTAAATTAAATTTACCAGCTTGTAATAAAATAATTCACTTATACAGCAAAAAAAGTGAAATATACAATTTTATTACAAGAAATAAAAAAATACTCGTAATCTCATAAGTTTTAAAATGAAGAAGGTTCAGAAATCATTTGTCGGGTTGAGCATATGCATTTTTAATAAGATACCTCAATCAGTTTTAGATTTGTCTCCGCTTAATTTGAAGAAATATTTCAAAAACATGCTTTTACAAAAGGCATATTATAATGTTGAAGATTATTTAAGAGACAAAAATGTTTAGACTTGATTCCAGCTATATACAGATGCAAAATATTACGAAACTATAATTAAAAGAGTAACCATTGAGTTTCTTGCCGGTTTCTTCTCAGCGAATTCAACTTTCCGAGCCGGTGGTAGATTTGCAAGCAACGGATTCAAAAATGCTTTTTGATGCTACTTGAATAAAGAATATTTTGATTTTCAATAAATGCAAATGAAAGTGTATACGTAATATCTAAGAAAAAAAATAATTTTTTATTGGTCCATTTATCGGCTTTGCTTGGCAATTTAACCTACTTTTATTTTAGAAAATAAACAAATGCAATCCAAATGTCGCTGCCGTCATACACATGCCATTAACGACGTAGACTCTCACTAAGAACGGGTTTCTCCATAGTCATAGGGATCGAGAAATACGCGGGCAAAGAGACTGACTGACCATTGGTCTAGTGGTTAGCATGTTCGACTACAGTCATGAGGTCCTGGGTCAATTAGTAATCGATATTGAGTTTTCTATTAAGATTTTCTCAATATTTGCCCAAAGTTGGGAAAAATTTGGCGGTTTGATCCACCCCTGTGCCTCGGAGAGAACGTTAAGCTGTCGGTCCTGCGCTTGATCTATCTCCGGTCGTGTCGGATGGTCGTCACGTCGGACTATGAGAGTGAAGGAATAGAGAGTACACTTGTGTACTATGCCTACCAGCAGCGTGGTGGGTCTATGATCTAAAAATCCCCTCTCACATGAGTGAGGAGGCCTGTGCCCAGCAGTGGGACGTTAATGGGCTTCTGCTTACTTTACTTACTAAATAATGTTCATTTATTATTATTCTACACTATGTGAATAGTATGTCATTTAAATGAGGATTTCAGTTCTAAGAAAGAAAATAAATACAATATTAAGCAAATATTTAAAACTTATTATAAGAACTTTGAGTGTGTAAATAAATGACCGTTACTGATGCGAACGGACACGTGTATACATTGAACGGTTTAACACCTCCGAGTTACTTGTATACCCTTGTCGTTAAACTTAATGCGTAGCATATTAATGTCATTAAATGATACTATGCTTATTATTCAACAGTTCCGTGTATTGTGAAATGCAGTTAACTGTAGAAATATTTTTCAAATTCAGAATATCTTTATTCAAGTAGGACTTTACAGCACTTTTGAATCGTCAAATATCATTTTTTCACATAATATTTCAATGATGATATTAAAGAACGAGTCCACAACAAACTCAGTCGGGTGTACGGTCTTTTTTCTTATCATCATTACGTTCTATACCGATTAGAGCAACTCACTCACTCTTACGCTTTTTTTATCTTTTAAGTAGTCCTTCAAATTATAGAATGATTTTCCAATCAGTTTTCTTTTAATAAAATATTAAAATTTTATTTCGTGACATCTTTGTAACTTCTAGGAATTTGTTATAGAAACGTATACCCTTGAACGAATCATCAATTTTATGCAGCCTACTAGAATTTACAGCAATTTTATTTATATTTCTTAAGTTATATTATGATTATTGTGAATTTATTTCGCGGATTCCACAACGGTGGCGAAATGACTAGAGTAGAAAAAAAATTGTGAGATGAAATCTCAAATAAATTAATTTCTTAGCTGAAGCTTAAATTTATTTCATACATAAATAAAGTTAGATGGGATAAAAAGGGCAAAAAATAAAATATTGGTTTTAGTTAATACTTTTAAATTGTTGTTATTTTTATATTTAGATTAGACATTATATTTTATTTATTAGTATCTACAGTGTTTTACTAGTGTTTGTTGACCTAAGTGTTTAAACTTCAATAGTCAATTTTCTTCAAGAAAACAATACTTGTCAATAAGTCGCTTTCTGCAAATAAGCAAATCCTTAGCTAAATATTGTATTAATTTCGCCTGAGGAGATTTTCAATGCCTGCATCTTGGCTTAACTTTGGCTCTCTTTTCCAAAACTTAATCTTCAATAACTTCGATGGAAATTTTATTTCCAAAGAACAATTAAAGAGAGAACGACACCTCTTATTATTCTTAATATAAAACTTTTATAATAAATATATTGTAATATAATTTAATAATAAAACCCAATAATTGTGTATACAGTTTTTCGCGTTAAAAATACAGTGAGCCATCATATCGTCTCCACCCTCTAACCAATCAAATCGCTTCAAATTGCAAGGTCAAGTTCACTGTGACCAGTTCAAGATCTTAAACTGGTCACTGTGAACTTGACCTTGTAATTTGAAAACATTTGATTGGTCAGGGGGCGGGGCTAGAGTGATGACTCACTGCATTCTTAATGAAAACAAACTGTAAGTTCGTTATAAATATTTAAACGTAGACCACTTGTTAGACTACTCTCATTCACTCGTTCGCTCATCAGGAGACATGAAAATAGTTCGCGATTTACTTTAATTTTATGCATTTGCAAA
The DNA here is from genome assembly GCA_015832385.1 of Elymnias hypermnestra. NCBI lineage: Eukaryota > Metazoa > Arthropoda > Insecta > Lepidoptera > Nymphalidae > Elymnias > Elymnias hypermnestra. The sequence goes on from JACTOM010000330.1 coordinate 2,068,912, forward strand.
TTTTTGCATATTTCCATGGGGTCGGAAAATACGCGGGTGATACCGCAGAGTACAACTAGTTTTTTTTTTATATAAAAATGGACCGGCAAAAGATTACTATGTAGACAAAATCAAATATTTGTGCAAATTAGATCGGACAAAAGAGATTTCGTGGATATGATGAAACATTGCGGATTAAATTTTTAGAACTATCACAAAATGACTATAGAATAATTTTCAAACAATAAGTAGTCCATAATTTGTATAAAGCGTACATAGTGGAAGTTGCATAGGATATGATCGCGCGACCCTTTAAGCAAGAATCAACGTGTATAACCACGAAGCGATCACGGAAATGCAGTAATTTCAAGGCAATCCTCACTCGACTACTTTTCGAGTTTTGCAGATACAGTCATACCGAATTTAAATACTTATAAATAAAGATGACATAATCTAAATAAAAGCTGTATGTTCTATGCCGAGAAAAGGTTCTTAATGTAAAACTATTATGGTGATATTATGGTATATTAAAATATGTTAACAGTTAGGCTTCAGTATTTTACTGAGTATAACTAGTCTACTTGTTATTCTGGGAGGTTAACACTAAACAAATAAATAAAATAAACTCAATTATTACGTCCTCCAACACGAACTACTTATTCTCATTATATAGAAGCAAACCTATAATCCTCTTTCATGAAATTTCGATAAAAAGCGCTGTATCGATTTTCATAAAATAAATTTAACTAAGAAATAATTATTTCAAAAAAACTATATTCAATTTCAAATTCAAAAATTCTTTATTCAAGTAGGCCTATTACAGCACTTTTGAATAGTCAAATAAAGGTCTTTCACACATTATTTTAAATGTGTGTCTGATGATGCTATCAAAGAAAGCCTTATAATCTAAAGTTACGATAGTTCCTTCGCGCCCTGTCCTAAGAAGAGCCCACGGCAAATTCAGTCTGCTATTGCTTTCTTATCATCATCATTACATTATAATATTAATTTAATTAATTCCGATTAGAGTTAATCATTCACTCCCTTATTCTTTTCTCGTACAAGTTATCTTTCAAATTATAGTAAGATTTATAATTTTTTTTTAAATAAACGATTTCATTTTGTTAACTGACATCTCAGTAACATCTTCTTTACAAAATCATATTATCATTTGCGATTTAACTCGGAAATAAATATGAGCCTTGTTGCAGTACAATTAATTTTCTTTTAAACGTTGGTTTTTTACATTGCCATCACGTGAAAATTTGCACAGATGATTTATCGAAGAAATAACGTATTCACGTTTGAAATAACCATATATAGTTTAGAAATCGGACAGTGATTAAAAAAACCAATATGGTTACATCAAACAGCCACAACTTTTTTTTTGTATTTTGTCCATCTGTTTTTCCGAAATAATCTTTAAAACAATCCAATCTGATTTCACGGTACATTCCCATATACATTGTGTATATAAAAGAAAGTTATACAAATAATATTTCGATTATAAAAGTAAACCAATTATTCACACGTTAGTCCAGTAATCACAAACATGGTCTAATCCATGACGTAATTTTTACGTGAAAGATCAAAAGTTTTTTGGTGGTAAACCTACTTTTTGAGTCATTTAGTGATGTATAATTCTTTTCACTTCATTGTTATTACATTCAAATAAGTTATACATAAGTGAAAGACGCTTATTAGTGTCTACAAGCTGTTTGCTTGCCAATGACGTCAATGATGCGATGTCTTTAACGATACCGCGTAAATGTTGCGGAAAATTTAAAAAGGATGTTTTACGTGCTGGACATTAATAAAGACCTCATTTTATTGCTGATAAATACAATTTTCATTCGTTTAGATTTCTCTTTGAAATTAATTCAATTTTCTAATTTTACACAATTCGTATATCACTTTATAATCTCAAAAGTTTATTGATAAATTTTGTTGTATAGTTTGGATATTATAATAATATCGGAAACAAATTTTCAATATGTTAGGTTTTGTGGGTAAACAAATATTTACTATCTATAAAATGTGTTCTACTAAGAAGTAATTGTTAATACTGGCTACCTTGAAATTGCATTAATTCTTTTATTAATATTTTATTTTCATAAGAATAATTATTTATCGTAAATAATTACGTGAACATACCGATCGAATAGATGTCAGGTGCACAACACACTTGCACGACACTCGACCACTGACTGTGACTGATATTTTATGTAATAGTTGCCGTCAGCATTATGATTAAATCTCTTTCAATGCATACGACTACGAAACGACAACTATTTATAGATCGATATTTGCCGTAAAATAAAATAAAATTTAAGTAATAATTTTTAATATTGATAGTGACATTGGTCATTTGGGATTTCAATATATTATTTGTATTAATTTATGAAACTTTCAATATTTTAATGACAATTAAATTCAATAAATTCCTAATATATCTTCCTTCTTCCCTTTCTTAGTCTCGGAAACCTAAAATTTTAGATTTGTATAAATATATAAAAAAGACTTAAAAAGTAGTTTGCCAATACGTGTGTCATCAACACGTGATGACAGCGCAGTAAACTTTTCATGGCTCCAGTACAATTTTTGAAGTTGAACGGATTTAAAAAGTTGTATTATACTTCAATATACATTATTATTTTTTTGATTGGTTTATCATGTCATTTTACAATGTAGTTTTTGTAACACATAAATACATATACTAATGACGTGAATATATCACTTTTCCAACACTATCGCCTAGAGAAGTAATAATCCATGTTTCAAATATTTGTCGCATAATAAAACTAGAACTAAAATTACTTTAATATATATTAGAAGATTTGTTCTTTCTGGCCAAAAAAACAATTGTTATCTGATTAAAAAGGTTACCAAATTATGATATTTTAAAACTGTATAAATGTTGAAATTGTACAATTTAAATCATATATTGTTTGCTTTTTAATATCTTCTATTGTTACTAATCCATTACATCTAACTACAGAACTGTTGCCCTTTAACATTAACTATTAGTTATTTTGTTTTATATTATCACGTTTAAAGTAAAGGTGACTCTAATGTGGAAATGGCTAATATAAACTAAATCTATTGGTACTTTTTAGCTGTATAGAAATACAGCAAATGCATTTTTTTACACATTTATATTATTAGCTGAGTAATCATAACTACAATCGGCGCTTAGATTGTGTCAAGCGGAGAACACAGGACCCTATAGTCACCAGGCGAGTTACTCAATCTGTTATACCTTCGAGGCTTTCAAACATCTAATAATTCGCAATATACTACGATATTTTATGTAAGTACATAATAAATATTGTCGGTGTGATATCGCACATTGTAAACATTTCACATAAGTAATAGTTTCACTGCGGTCCAACAAGTCTATAAGACAGTAAGGCACTGCACGTCACATTTTCAAGTCGATGCAAGGAATTCGAAAGTCCTTGCCTACTTTTAAAGTCTCATTCAAAAAAAAGCAACTCATGGATATATAATATTCACGCTATTTTTAAATTATTACTTAATTTACGAGCGCAAGAATAAATTCGTCAGTGAAAAAATATATTATTAGTTTTATGACTCAATTACCATTTAGTGTACCACAAGACGATGATATAATCTTAAATTTTAAAGGTAACTTCCATGATTTTCATCCTCAAAATTTCACACATTTTATATATAAAGCATTAGTGATACGCTACCACAATGAAATTAAAGCAACCATTTAACCCGGTACAGATGTCTTAATACGAACTATGATACATTAAAGTATCATTTAAGTAATAATTTTTATTTTATTGGAATTATTATTTGATGAAAAACGTCTTCATTTTAAATTCTGTTTTGACATCTACACGATAAGTGTATAAACTCACAACGTTTTGTTAATAGGATAGTTCCTCTTACTTTTGTCCATCCGATGGTCATTGAACCCAATTTTTGATATGTGTGTATCATGTACATAACTGCCTCATTGGTCTAGTGGTTAGCATGTTCGACTACAGGCATGAGGTCCTGGGTTCGCGTCCCGGGTCGGGCCCATTCAAAAACCAATATTGAGATTTCTATAAAGATTTTCTCAATATTTGCCCGAAGTTGGGAAGTCGGCGGTGTGATCCACCCCCGTGCCTCGGAGAGCACGTTAAGCCGTCGGTCCTGCGCCTGATCTCTCTCCGGTCGTGTCGGATTCCCGTCACATCGGACTATGAGAGTGAAGGAATAGAGAGTGCACTTGTGTACTATGCCTGCCAATCCGCAGTGGAGCAGCGTGGTGGGTCTATGCTCTAAAGACCCTCGCTCCTTGGAGTGAGGAGGCCTGTGCCCAGCAGTGGGACGTTAATGGGCTGCTACTTACTTACTTACTTTATGTACATAAGGTATTGGCGTATTTTCGATTACCTTGAAAATATTTCTTCCTCAAAAGTTTCGTCGAAAATCGTTTAATAACAAACTGAAGCTTTGCTAAAAATATCAAGATTATCACTATATTAAAGCAACATTCCTAAATTAGTTTTGACATAGAGAAAAAGAGAGAGAACATCTTTATTGTACACTACATGAGGAAATACAAAAAGTAAAACAAAACAGTGCAGTCAGGCAGTCTTATCGCTATGTAGCGATTTCTTTCAGGCGACCTTTGGGTTATAGAAATTTCAGAAAAATAAAAGGGACATAGGATAGTAACAGCTAAAGTTAATACATTATCATAAGTATAGTTTAGATAACTACAAAATCAAAATATATACATATACAAATTTGTCTTCATATATCTATTTGTTATTATGAAAAACTGTTTTACGGGTCCACTATTATATAAAATATTATTCGAATCTGGCTATTCAATGAGCAATATATCACAGCGTTACCTGAAAACACATGGAAGATTCTATCACAATGATATATTGATGGTATATGATATGTTTGGATTTTAGTAGAAATTTCGAAAAAAAAATAGCGTTATTGTACTATCAGATACCTAGTTGTGAAACTTCTTTATAAATCAGTCCAGTCGTTCAATTCTAGTCGTATGAACTAGGTATAGACTGATCCATAAAATATTTATAAATACCGTATAAAAAAAATTTCCCGTTTATTTAAAAACTGTGATTTTGAAATCATAGAATAAGCCTGAATAGTGAAACGTCGTAGCTACGTCACCAACCGTAATGTGAAAATCCGTGACTGTAGTTAAATTGTAAATATTCAACGACAACAAATTTATTCACAACTTGTGTGTGAAACGGCGTTTCAATTTGCACGGTTTATTAATATTTACCGTTTTGCTTGATTATGTATAAAAATAGGATAAACACGAGAGAAAAATATTTTAGGGCAATGACTTCAAATAAAACATTGTTTGAAACATTGAAATAATTACACTAATACAAGAGAGTAGCAAAAACAGTATTTTGATAACAATTCGGTTTACCGGATAATTACACAAGATTCGTTTAAAGAATCTAGAAAATGTTCTTTCGCGGTGGAATAAATAAGATGAATATCACCGTATAAACAATTTTTAATCATTTGCAATAAATAGGTAATAATTACAATAATCAGTATTAATATTTTTATTAAAATAGAGCAAACCTTGTCTAACTCTCTGCGTATCAGCAAATGAGCAAAGAGCTGTTATATAATTTAATTATCTAAGGAAATTCACCCAAACAAATTATCAACCCTTTACAACCCAAATCTCATAAAACTCCGTTTCCCTCCCTAAACGAATTGCAGCAACATCATCACTCGGCTATTAAATTTATCTTTTTCGTGTGTAACGTGCTACGTATGTTATTTTATTTAATAATTGTCTAAGCAGACCATTTATGCTATATAATATTTATAAAAAAGTATTGCCAATTATAGGACCATAAATTCCCAAGGTACACAAAGCAACATGGACCATTTTACTATACCTTTGTCAGGTGATGTTTGAAGCTTGAAGATTTTAGTTTTATAACCCCTTGTATAACCTTAAAGCAAATCTGATTGTGACATTGATAGTTTTAAAATATCTATCTGCTCTTCTTTTATAATTTTTTATATTCTGTTAAAATTTACATCTAAATGTGATAAAAACGTTACGAAGTTCAAATAACGCAACGTCAAAAATGATAAATGGAATATTACGTACACCAAATCGCAAGCAATGATTACTTTATTAGTATTTTTAATTATTCGTTATTAGCTTTGTATATGACAAACTATATGCTACTTTAATCTTTTTTACTGCACAATAGACACTTACAAATCAACCATCTAACCCGAAAGACGGTATCTTGTCTTAAAAAATATGAAAAATTGCACCGGAGTTTTATATGTATCTACATTATTAAAACGTATTGTCAGAAGATAATTCCATGTCAAACGTCTGTGACTGTTCTGAAGCCTCTTATAAACATCCAATATAGGTGGCACACTGTCCATACAACATAATTAGATTAGTACCTATCTTGTTACTCGTCCGCATTCTTAAAAGTAAATACATTTTATCCCCACGGATTGCAACTTGAGCAAGTATATTGTAGACTTCTCCATAAAAGCATTTCTCAACTACAAATTTATTGATTATTTCTGAACAAGAAATTGGTATGTATGCAAATGAGGAAATTATTTTCTTATATAAACAAAATGACTTGCGCAACTTTCTATCGCGATTAATAAATGGCGGTTAAAAAATACCTTTCGACCCATTCTCATGACTCCTGCCTAATCGTTCGAGACTTTTCAAAGGAATTCAACTCAAAAAGATATTTTTATACGTGCTTCCAGATATTTTTATAATAGATAATCAGACAAAAAAGCATAATTAATGGTAGGTATTATATCCTGTCCCCTTATGACAATATCCAGTGGAACTGACATAGCGTTCTTGTTTAAACAAACTAAGATGTTTTGCCAGTCTTTTCTCAACCTACAAGGCGTTCGGACTCGCTAAAAGAAATGCAGCAACATACTCCACGTTGGTATTCTGTGAGAAAATGTTACTTCCCGGGTAGAGTCAGCTCAATCATGACCAAGAGTCAGTCATCAATAACTCTGACAGCTGTTATAGTCTACTTCTAGCTTGTGATGGTGTTGCTAGAGTAATGGTGCTAGTACTCGGTTAGCTGGCATAGGTCCTGGGTTCGATAAACATAAATATTAAAAAAAACTCCTAATCCGTCTATGTTTGGATTAGTGGGTTTCGGCTTCAGCCGTAGCTAATTTCCTTTACCAGCAGACTAAGGAAAAAGTTGTGCAGAAACCATTAATATATAAATTATAAGTTTTCCGGTAGGCGTGATACCATCGGAGAGTTTATCGTCAGTAATGAAAAGAAAAATCCCCTTCGTGCCGTTCATTAATATAAACGAAACGAAAGGGTTTTTAACAAGTAACTTTGTCCACTTTTGTTAAACATTTCCCGTGGACTTAATAGGACTATAAAAAGGAGTTCAACATAACTTACAAATCATTTAAAAATTCTAAATCGGTTATGCTAAATGAGAAAGAATTATTTAAAATAGTCTATGACATATGTCAACGTAATGTGTAATTAATCGTTAACCGAATAAATAAAAAAACGAATTTTTGCGTTTTCGTAACGTGAAAATACCGATTTGACGACCAAAGACTTTATTTTAAAATGAATGACAGCCAATTTAATTGATTTTTATTATATTAGATTGTTATAACTCAGCGTCCCGTTATCCAGACGAAAATTAAATTTGTGTAAAAATCTATTTGTATAAAGTTTTATATCCAACTTTATTACCACATTTGCATATGACATTAAACTACAGTTTTATTTTTATAGACTTTATATTATAGATGAAACACTTAAGAAGTATCAGTGTCATTTCCAATTTACGACCTCATATTTAAAGTTTTTAAATTTCACAGTTGTGGTTCAAAGAACTATTAACAATTAAACCGGATTGTTTTATTAACCGGAACGTTTTAGTCTAATTTTTAAGCTTCGAAATGTTTGTCTGTTTTGAAATAAAAGCGTTTCTCATGCTAAAATAGTCCTAAGGCAAAGTATTCTCGGTGGTCTTTTTGTATATTTATCTTACCTATTTGTACTGAAATCACAAAACTTTTGAAGTGCAAAACCTCCCTAGAAATTTGGCTAACCTGTCACCACAAAAGCCTACAGTAAGGCGTATGATAATTGGCGAATTGAATATTTTTTTTTCGTATAATAAAGTGATTTAACCCATCCATTCTAAAAAGTAATTAGTAAATATCTATTTTGTGTCACTATTAAGCCCTTAAAAAATATTTTCTTTTTTTTTTCGATATACAAAATGGCCGACTAATATTTCTTTAATTAAAAGCATGGTTTTAGAAAAAATAATGAAATATGATTTACAGATAATTATATTGTTGCCTAAAATAAGACAACTGCTAACAGTAATCTTACTTAAATTAAATTTAAATTGCTAAATGGGTTATGATGGAACTTATGTTGATCTATCACGCCGAAAGAGTTGAAATTTTACGCAAAACCAAAAACACCCCATCAACACTTAATTCATATTAGTTTTATAGTAATAACCGCATTATAATAAAAGTAATACTACCATAGATTATGAAGTATAAATTAATGAAATCTTAGACAATGTCTGAATCTCATGTATTGCTAGGAGGGCGCTGCCAGCACAGTTTGTTTTTGGCGGGAGATGAAGGTAGTCCATGACTTTTCATCGGAGAATAAAATTATAAATGTTTGATAATTGAAAATACCTATATAATTCGTTAAAGGTATACCCCGAATGGTAATAAATATAATATGTTAATTAATATTATAATATAGTTTCACAGATAGAAATACATAAAAAAATTGTTAAATTTGGCTCGAGGACCAGATAGTAGCAGGTATTTTTAATACCGAAATTAGAAAATTTGCTTTATACCTAAAGATGTACTTTGACAGTTACAATTTGTTTTCAGTGTTTCATACAAATTCTATTTACTAATAAGTCATTTGTAGTTTCTATGTATACCTTAAGGAATGTGTCTTTCGCTCGAGCAATTTCATTTATACATTCGGGAACATTCATGTCTGTTTTAACGAAAAAACAGACATGAATGTTGTTGACAGATATATAAGCAGTGAGCACGATTAATATACATTATTTTTGGACTTGTTCATCCGAACACGTTATGGTCATTACAATACGACAATATAAAAATTAAGATGTTAAATTCAAGTCCATAGCTAAAAAAGCAAGCTCTGTTATGACTTATGTATCCCAACCCACATTGTACAGAACTCCACTAGCTTGATGTTCCGGATTCGGTGAATCGCCGGGCTAAGAGATTCATAGGCGATAAAAATCTCAATCGGAGAATGGCATGCTCTACATCGACGTAATGTTGCCTGTCTGTCGGTACTACAGAATTTATTTCGGGGTGTTTTCAGGAACTGTATGATTTTGTTCCTCTGTAGCCTTTTTATTTTCGGTCATCAAGGAACAGACCGATTGGCATCGGTACGTGGTGGGCATCCCACGGATTCAACCAAACGTTTTAACCAGTCGTTTCTGAAGTGCATAGCAAAGGAGTGGAATGCTTTACCAGCTTCCGTGTTTCCTGACTCCTACAATCCGGGTATTTTTAAAAGCAGGGTGAATAGATATCTCCCAGGCAAACGCGGATCATCCTAGGCTTCATCAACACTTAATACCAGGTATGATTGGTTAAAAAAAAAATTAAAAGTACGTGCGTACAAAGTGTACATGTCAGAAGTGAAACTTCTTTGGCAAACTAATTTTTAAGTCTTGTTTATATTTATACTAATCTTAAACTTTAAATTTCCGGCACTTAAGGAGGAAAAAGATATGTTAGGAATTTAATTGTCATTTAAAAAATATTAAGTGTCGAAAATTAATACAAATAATTTATTGAAATCTCAAATGACGAATTGTGAATTAATATCCCACGTGTTTTTTGTCAATATAAGAAATTATTAATTCAATTTTGCGTTTTAATTTAAAATTCAGAAAAAACCATTTATAAAATATTTTTATTTTATATTTCATGAAAAATAGTATATTAAATGATTAAATGACGAGTGGCAAAATAAAATGCCACATTTTATTTGTAAATAATAGAACTACTTAACCTTCAAACGAGTTAGTATAAAAACGCTGCACATCTTTGTGACGCTAATCGCGCGTTTCATTCGTCAATATTTTACCCTCATGCGCCTAAAGAAGTTTCACTTAAAACAACTCCAGATTTATAATTAGTAAATCTTGACTGAGTTGATTTATAATTAATATATCTTGATGTTAAAAAAACAAACCACTCGATTTCAATGATTTATTAACAAAATTATCAATTATATAATTAAAATTAATATAATAATATCCTTCACTATGCTAAATAATCTTATATACTTACACAATAAACTCAAAATTATCATTTTCATCGATTGTTAATGTAATACAATAATTATTCAAAATATATATATTGGACGAGAAAACAATATTTTTCAAATAAAAAAAATCATATGATCGAAGCTCACACATTAATTAACTTAGGGATATAGTATTCTAATTCTAAAACTAAGAAACTGAAACATCAGTTACTGTTTTTCTATATCGACACTACCCTCCAAAAAGAGAAAAGACAAATTGGGCAAAACACCCACGCAGTTTAACTACGGCTTATTTTTTATATATATAAGCCTATTTTATAACAATCCGATAGGTAATTATTCCAATTTTTTTTGCAAAGTATTATAAAAATAATATTTTATTAATTTTAGAAGAGCCTTGCAACAATCAGAAAATATTTATAATTTCTTGAGCGTTGTAAAGTGTAGATAATATTTTTTTAATATTCCATGAATATATGAAAAAGAGACATCTTTTAGAACATTTTTTAACTATGTATACTAAAAGGGACCATTCAAATGTACGTTTCTTAATATTCAACCATTGGAAGAACAAATATCATCCCATAACATACATTTGTTGTACAAAGTGCACATATTTTTAAAATTAATATAACTGTTTGAAAAGTTCTTATACTCAATAGAGTATTCTGGACAATATTATAATTCTGACAGTTGTCGATCCATATGAGTCGGTACTAAAATAAACAAAGAGAAAAATAAACAAAAACAAAACCTCAAAAATAAACATTTAAATTCTTTCATTTTTCTTTATAATGAACTGTTATTTTTAATTTTTTTTAATGAACTAGTTGGTTACTACACCACAAAATTAGAAAATTGCCTAAATTAGCCTAATTGGACATCTACAACATTACAAATGTAGATTTTCATTTTTCTTTCACTTTCATATGATTCTGTTACATTATAATTTCAATAAACAATGACTCAATTTCATGTGATATGGATTTGTTGATTTTACAAAAGTTTTATCCTTCTTACTTATTAGTCATACTCGGAGTCAAATATTAAATTATCTGAAGTCTCATAGAAACAACATTATATAAACATGATGATCATGATAATGAATAGTTCTTCGATACCAGTAATTTTATCGATCATTGATTATTTTCGAAATTCTATTATACATGTACAGATAAGTTTTTATTAGAGTAGACATAAAAGTTTAGCCAGAACCTGAAATGCAAATTGCAGGTAAAAACGCATAAATGCATTAGTATCTTATACTTGGTTACTAATATTTCTGGCACTTAATTGGCTCCGCTGATAACATACCTCTCTCTCTCTCTCTCTCTCTAAATATGATAAGAACAATAAAGATCAATATATATTTATTTCGACATAATTACGAGTTTTAAATACATGAGCTAAATGCCCAACTTATTTATTTGTATTACCTTATAATAATATGGATAAATCCATATTATTATCGTAAAAATCCTCTCTCCTAAAATTTCTTCCCATAACGTGTGTGAATAATATTAAAGTTTATTTCTGGTTAGTTATATGATATAAAAATTTAACACAATACTACTATGGGAAACTATATACTAGTATAACTAGTTAAAAGTATATTAATTTCTCATTAGTCTGAAAGAGAAGGTGCTGACAACGTTTAATCATCTTGACCCGGAGGATATATTGTTCTAGTAATTAATTGCCCTCAAAAGAACTTGTGACCAAGATCAATAAGATCGGTATTATCATCGTAATTACTAAAAACTTATAAAAAAAAACTTACTTTCCAGTTGACTGTTATTGCTATTTTGATTTTGTTTTTGAAACGTACTTTAAAACAATGAATTACGTTTTAATTTCATTTAAAAAAATTTGCATCAAGTAAATAAACATGACATTTTCTTCAGTTTATCGATTTCAAATTATCTAATTTCACAAATCACACATTATATAAACAAACCTATACAAACGTATACATTCCAATTCTTTTTAAATTATCAACACCGCTGTTTTTGGATAAATACTGTCACAATTCAAAAAAGTTAATTTTTAAAAGCAGTCTGTGTCCATCAGACACAATGAAACTTAATGGTGCCTTTCTTCAATACGTCATTTTTGCTGATTTGATTATAAAGTTTTAACCCAAGGAAATATTATTCTGGATTCTGTAAGTCCTAAAGAAAATTGGATTGTGTGATAATTCTTCCAAAGCAGCGATATGGTTTCTCAATATTATCATATAATTAATACTAACACAAGACCTTTACTTTTGCCGTTACGTTAATTTTAAATTAGTTAACTAGATTTGAAGTGGAAGTAATATTCGCAGTTAGATTTCTTGAGATCCGGTCTTAATTATTGTAATAATGTAAATAAATGTAAGGATTTTTCCAACATTTACCACTATTCCTTTTGTTCTTCTGTAACGGTGTATTATAGGAAACTATTTTTGTGACAAAAAATAATAATTCCTTGTATCTGTATTGCAATTATTATTCTAAATTCTATAATAAATAAAAGTGGCAGATATGGCTTTTCCATCGGTGGTTTATTACAACTGTCATGTTATATTTCAGTAAAGAAAACATACAAAAAATATTAAACAATCAGTAGGCTTAGAAAATAGCAAAAAAAAAGAGAAAAATAAATTTCTTACCTATGATAAATAAGTTATATCACATCGAGCACTAGTTAGACACTTAAATATGTTGACATTACTAAATATACATACATAATATATATGTACATTTTTTTAAAATCTTGTTTTATGTAAAATTTACACCAAAAAACGTGCAGTTGTTGATTCTATTTTTTTTTTGCTATTTTCCAACTCTCCCAATTCTAAGATGGCAGTATGTGCAAAATTTTTAAATAAATCGGTCTTATATATTTTTTATATTTATTCTAAGCACATAATTATAGAGCAGCTATAAAAAAAACTTTATTCGAAGGCTGTCATCATTACCTGAGGCGTAGTCTCGTTTGTGGTTGATTCTGCTGATAATGCCAGTAATTCCTTCAAAATAAACACTATAACTGAGATGACTTGTTGCGCTTTTATTTACTACCGAAATCGAATTATGGCTTTAATCTAGTAATAGGGAAAAAAAATAGTTAAAAAAAGTATGACAATGTACAAATTCAAGATTTTATATCTTATATTAATGTTACTATGGAGCCTCGTTCGAAACATCGTAACCACCTTGATGATGACGCAGTCTTCAGTGCCTCTGGCTACTGATTGATTAACTAACTCTCCAGAGCTACTTTAATAAAATAATAAAAAAACATAAATTCTCACTTTGTCTAGCTTTTGAAATAAGGACTTTGTTACAGCGGAAAAAGAGATAATAGAATGAAAAACATCAATAAACTCTCAGTTTTATTCTAGCTATCAAAATGCACGGAATATATATACACGATATTTGATACGTGTGTGTATAAACGTATGTTCAGCATCACTATAGACTTTTTTTTTGGGAAGATTGCACATAATTGCATATAATATACCAAACTAAAAACTCTTGTTAATATTAAAAATAAAACTAAAACTATGCTTAACTTAACAGACGTAGAAGTCAGTTCACTTAGACCTATTCTGTTTCTAATAAGTTAGTTATCGAAATAACATTAGAAAGTGTCTAATAGACCTAGGCTGAACCGAGTCACAGAAATATTTTTATATAGACGGACTTGTCGTTAAGCGAAAAATTTAATATTTTTTTAGTTTTGGTCTACATATTGGTTTAAAGAGAAGTGTTAAATTTTTCAAAAATACCCCAAGAAATATGTTATATATGTACCAAAATTTTTTCGTGTTTAAGTTCATCTAAAATCAATAGATGATATTTTTATAAATTTTACAATTACCGACAAGTCAGCGAACACTTTCACAGGTCACAGAATAAAACTTAAATCAAACTATTCATGAAAAACTGCCATACCGTATCGGTATAGCAAGTGAACTAAAAATGAAAATAGAGCTGTAGTTAAATAGTTTGTTACTTAACTACAGCTCTATTTTTATATTGTTGGATAAAGTTCAAATTTTTTCTAAATGTCTTATAAGTGACGACTAAAAACCAGTTTTCGTTGCGATATGGTCTTTTATAAATAAGCCGGCTGGCTTTATGTTATTCCTCCACTTAACAGGATCTCTATCCTCAGATATCAGTGCATTTTATCTATACATATTTCACTTGAAATGCATTTAACTCTAACAAACGAAGAACTCAATATAAGTTTTATCATTCCCTATTAAGGCATTAGTGAAAGTTGTCTATGAATTTGCTCAAATGATTTGCAAAATTTATACTAAAATTGGTCTACTCGACGTATTATATGGACGCTGCAATACGAACGTGTAATAACCCACAAAATATTATTTTAACAAACCTTTCGGATTTTAACAGCCGTTAAAGCAATCAAAATAATTCAATTTGACGTCATACTCAACTCTAATAGCTATTTGTCATAATAACACGCTTACGCCTACATGTATTTGTCGTGTTTCTTTTAAATGCGCTGAGACGTTGTTTAAGGGTGATGTTACATTGTTCAACGCACAAAATATTACATATATTATTGACAAATCTAAAGATTTCTTTGTTATTATCCACAACTACATAGAGTAAAAATGTCGTGACATTCAAATTTTTAGCGTTTGAATTTTTTCTTGTGAACGCCTTAGTAATAACGGGAATCTTGAGTTGCGACAGTCTTGTCCTTGTTGATTATTACTATTTAGTTTGTAATAGACGAAATAATCACACTTCTTGGATTTTTATCTAAAGCATGACTTTACAATTCAACACTTGTAAAATTACACCTAAATCGCAAGTACAATGTGTACTAAAAACACGTAAAATATTCACATAAACATAATGTCGAACTTTTAAGTGTTTCACGGGATCGATACGTTTTGTGTAAATTTAATCAAAACTAAACAGATATTGATAGAACAAAATTATAATCTCAAAAATGCATACCTCAGTTGAACTTTTTGGGTCTAGCGAATTTTCTTATCGGAGCTGGTGCATTATTTTTAATACTTTTTAAATGCAATCGCCTTCATCGGTTATCTTCAGCTATATTTTCATTTACAGAATTCTTTTTATTACAAAATATAAACAAAGAAAAAAAATACAAATAGAATCAATCCTAAACAAAAATATATCAATTTGTTAAAGCAAATAATACTGCAGTTCCCAAACTTATGTAACTAAGACTATAACTGTAGGTGTGCTTAAAAATGGGACATCATAATATATTCGATATTAATGAAAAGACATCTCTACTAATCTTATAAATGCGAAAATAACTATCTGTCGCGATTTCACGGAAAAATCTAATGAACCAATTTAAATGAAATTTGGTACACAGATAATTTGGAGCCTGTGTAAGGAAGGCTATTTTTAATGCGAAAAAAAGGTTGTAAGGGAGCGTCATTTTTAGAGCTAGAAGCTTGAAACGTACTTTTAGGGCTATCGATTTGATATAAATAATATGTCATTTAAAATTTGTAAGGTGTAAAATAACAATTCTTACAAATATAAATGTGACAGTAACTCTGTCTGTCTATCGCGCTTTCACCCTAAAACTACTGGATCCACTTAAAAGAAATTTGGTACACAGATAGTCTAGAGCCTCAGAAAAGAGAATAAGCTCTTTGAAGTACAACACTTCAAATCATTTAACCATTTACATGTATGTGACTTATTAGTAAAATAATTAGCCTTAATTACAAAATATGCAACCCAAATACACTATTGCACGCGGACTGAATCGCGAGCACAGCTAGTATTAAGTATTTTGTAAATGCACATGAAAACGCAATTCATGTTGTAAGACCTAAATAGTTTGGGAACCTCTGCTCTGATGTGAACCTATATAAATAAAAAAATAGCGTCTTCTCGTTCCCGCGAAACACTATAATTTTAGGACCTTATAAATAAAGGTCTAAACTTACATAACAATACACCTTTTGGAGTCCCGCTCTGTGGGTATGGGGTTTATAGGGGTAGGTGGTTCTACGGGAGTCGTATTTGGG
The DNA here is from genome assembly GCA_015832385.1 of Elymnias hypermnestra. Lineage (NCBI taxonomy): Eukaryota > Metazoa > Arthropoda > Insecta > Lepidoptera > Nymphalidae > Elymnias > Elymnias hypermnestra. Next base: position 2,085,321 of record JACTOM010000330.1, read on the forward strand.
GTTTTGATGGCTTCGGGGTCGAAGGTTTCAGTAGAGACAATCGGTGCGCTTAATGGTAGGTCTGTGTTGATGCCTACAATCTGGAATAATATTAATTCATATTGGTAATAGCTTCTAAGCACAGTGATAGAACATTCTAATAATAGGAATATAGATGTTGCATATAAACTAAAAAACGGCGAAAGGTTCTTTATAAATTCTTTATAATATTTTTTTATGATTACAATAAATATAAAGAGCACTTCTGATACTAAAGTTATTAAATCAAAACACACATGGATAATATGGATTCCCGAGCTTCGGGTTGGTTAGGTTCATTGAAAAAATTTAGACAGTTTTCATAATAATAGGAATTTAAAAAAAGCGTCTTACTTCTGCTGCTCGTCTGGTGGGTAGAGGAGTGGAGACCATTCGGAAGGGTTTCGCAAGTCTGTCTAAAAGGCGAGCACGTTTGCTTCTTACAGCTTCCTCCACTTCGATGGCTATATCTATTGGCTCATCGTGCGAAGGCTTCCGTTTGCGTCCTACCACAGTCCCTGTTGGCCGGACTGGATGTTCCGTAACTGGAAATTATTTCATTTATTTTAGTACTAATAAAATGTACAATACAAACTACTTTTTTGCACAACATTTATTAATAAAAAAAATATCTTTTTTTTATTGCCGACAGTTTTAGCACTTGACTGTGATTTTACCTGATGGCAAGTGATGACACAGTCAAAGGTGGAAGCGCGCTAATCTGGTAAGAGACGATACGCTTCTTATGGTTTTTACACAGCATCGTACCGGAACACAAATTTCTTTGTTTGGCAGTACGTCTTTGCTGGTAGGGTAGTAACTAGCCACGGCCTAAGCCTCCCACCAATCCAGATTCAGACAAATTAGAAAATACAATTTCCTAAAATAGTCCTACCGGGGATCGGACCCGGGAACTCTGCTAGCAAAGAGAGTACTCGCACCACTGCGCCACCGAGGACTTATCACTAAAAGTGACCTCTTCCATGCAACTTATACACACCGGCATATTTAGCGGAACATAAAAAAAATGGTTTGTTATCAGGATCATAAACCTTATATGATTCTGGTATCAATTTTTTTTTTATATTTCGCTAATTATGCCGGTGTGTATATTTTGTGTGATGTATATTTTGTGATATGTACATATGGACGGTGGCATTCACTTAATATTAAGTGACTTAAAACACTGGATGTTTACAAAAAGATATGTTTATCAATGTTATTTCACCATTCACACTTGTGTTGGATCTCGTGCTCCTATTGAGCCCGATGTTCCTCAAGGCCATTTCCTTCAACGGCTTGTATGATCTCCTGCCGCGGATGCTACGAAGTCCGCTGAGATATGGACTATCCGAATGCTGGTCTTCGGAGATAAAAGACGATGTCTCCGTGATATCCATCTCCATTGTTGTATTGTTACCTGATTAACAAGTGAATTATTGAAATTATAATCTTATACATATATTTAACACAACTTTTCAACTTCGTGCATATTATTTTAAAAAACTTTTCCATCGTCGAGTATAAACCCCTAAGTGTTTTTATTATATACAGCTTAAATGTTAACTCACGTTATGGTAGTAGTACATTATAAGGTGGTAACACACCAAAACCTAAAGAGTAATCTTATTTTAATTTTTAAAAGAGTTACCAGTATAATGATTTGGAGTAAATGTGTTACTCCGTGTAGTTAGCCACCATGGAAGTGTTGGTTTGCAATAACTGTTTCATATATCAAAGTTACCCGTGTAATTGATTAAGTGGTACAGTGTTATCCTGTGTAGTCAGAGCTACAACAAAAATGTTGGTGTAAAACAATTGTTTCTTACACGAATGTTACCTGTGCAATAGTTACCTGTGTAATTAGCCAACATGGAAGTATTGGTATGGTCAGCCAGGCGCGCGCTGCGGCGGTAGGGTGATACTTTGACTCGCGACTTGGAGTAGTTGGTGTCTGCCTTCACGCGGCCTTCCTCTGCCGGAACACAAGGTCACACTACACTTATCGTTGTTCTGCTCTCTTACAACACTACAGTCTTCATAACATACGTCTTTACTATTTCCCAAAACATTACTTATTCATGTTATCTCAAACTTAAAATTACACTAGCTTGATTTATAGGGTTTGGTTGTTATCGATTGACTTTAAAAATCACGAAAACCATAATATTGTAAAAAGACATCGGATATACAAATAAGCCTCATCTTATGCTATTCGTATAATAAATCGCTTCGTTGTGGCTGAATCAGTTATAAAGGGAATATTAAATTCCCGGCAAGCCCAAGGGTCAAATGTACTACGCATAAAATTTGTCTTTATAGTAGAATTCCGATTATCCAACACAATTGGGATTGAGACTAATTCACATCATCGTAACGTAGGTAGTAAATAAGTCTAGTTAATTTTTTTTTAGTTAAAGTACGGCGGTTATACATAAATAGATATGGTTATTGTATTAAAAACTTTCAAAATAATACTAAATGTACTAATACGGATACATACCACGATGAAAATATGCTGTATTTTGCCAATATTTTGACCCTCTGTTTGGTAGGTACCGAAAAATACATTTCAAAATAATATTAAACCAAAATAATTACATTTTAGAAACGGAGACGATAAAAAGCGCAAAATGAAATATTATCAATATAGATCTGAATTGAGGTGTCATTCACTATATCCAGTGTCTTTCACCACTCATGGCTTCTAATATGCCAGTCACAACCAAAGAGTCAATAGTTTAAAACAACTCACCTTCATTATCGACTTCCGCGATGGTTTCAATATCAATTTCGGATTTCTCTTCGACTTCATTGGTTTCCTTTTCTGTAATGACCTTCTTGTCTTCCTCATTCGCTTCAACAATTTCAGGTTTTTCTAGAACCACAATTGGAACTACCACTTTATCGGGCAAGTCTGTCTGATTAGATTCCTGATTCTTCTCAGCTTTTCTGTCATGGGGTTTGGGTGAATGAGCGGAACGTAGCTTGCGATCTGATGCAGGTATGTCATCTTTCAATTTTAGTTTCGACTAAAATACACAAATAATTAAAGAGATGAGAACAAGGAATATGTTTGTTAATTCTATTATTGATTTGTTATACTACTTTTTTATTATTGACAACTTGGAGCTCGACTGTAATCTCACCTCATAGTAAGTGTGAAGATGCAGGCACACTACCCACTCCCATCAGTCCAGACTAAGACAAATTTTAAATCGCAAATTCCTAAATTCGCAATCGAATCTAAGAGCTATATATTTGCAAAGCCGTCATTTAATTAAGTAAACAAAACTGCAAAATGAAAATTGTGCCTATTTGAACAACTGATTAATTTGTGAAAATTTGAATGATTTGAATAAATTGCAATTGTGTATTAACCTTGTAACAATTATTTCAAAAATATATATTCAGTTGTTGCATTTAAACATTGACAATTATTGAATATAAATATAACATTCAGAATGTGGGTTAATAACATCTGTATTTAAGGTCACTGCCCTTTGTCTGCTATTTTAACATACCCGGACTAATGACCTCAATCCACTTAAATATTATTTTTCAAATATTATACTAATTAGTTTCAACGTTGGCAAAATCTTCCTTGCTACAAACTATGGTTGTCTTTTAGTATTGATGAATTATATATACACATTTCAACAATAGTGTTTATATTTCAATAAAATTGCCGATATTTTTTGTTATTACAGGATAATTTTCCTCCATATTTAATAAATTACAATTTATCCATATTTAAGTGTTATAATTTTTTGCCGTCCTTCTATTCTCGTTTAACATTTACACTAAAAACTTTCATAAAAACGATTATATTAAGAATGTCGTAATGATGGTTTAATGTTATAATTATGTACATGTATCGCTTTGTTTTTACATACTTTAAAAGCAATTATTATTCAGGATACATAAATACTTCGAACGGAAAAAATAAGAAGATATACTTCGCCACTAGAAGCGTAAACATACTAACCAGTGAATTTAAAATTTCTAATTTTTTTAAATAATATTTTGGGGGTTCTTAGTTTATGCTTTCTAGTCGAGTTAATCATATTAGGTACGAAATAATAATCTTTAAGGCCTTCGAAAATTTACTTACTCGATGCATCATTTTTTTATTTAGGAAACAAACAGCTTTATAATACATACGTATAAATGAAATAGACACAAACATAAACATGGAAACTTTATTAGTTTCCACTTTCAAACGTAGCATACTCGTACACAAAGCAGAATTATAATGAACAATAAACCAGAAACTGAAATGAATAAAGTCAAAATTAATTAAGATTGAATCATATCAGTAAATGTTATCAGATAGAATATAGCTTTGATTCGTTTCTTAAATAATGGTAAAGTGGAGTGAAATAAATCAGAGCTTCTAAACATCTTATTGTGATTGATGCAAGAACGAAACACAAAAGTACTGGCAAAGTAATTCACTCTTGAAAAGTGTACGTACAAAAGAAATGGACTTCGGGTAAGGCGATTTAGAGTTTTAGAGTGTATACTGGTCAAAAGGTATATGTATATATAAAGGTATATTATAAAAGCAATCTCGCTTACTGCAACCTAAAAAGTTAAAATTACTTACGTCATCAGGTACATAGTCCTTGTCCGCTTGCTTCTCAGAAGCTGGTCTAGGTGTCTCTGGGGTTCGTGTTGACTTCACCTTCACCAAGCAATTTATTTGTTAGTGGCACTTCAAACAATTGTTATATACAACAGATTCTGGTTCCTATTCACCCCCTCACAGCCTAAATATTGCAGCTTTCTATGCTATATTTTTTCTGACGACTTCGCTGGTACAGTGGTGCAATTAATCGCATCGCTGAAAGAGGACCTGGGTTCGATTCTCAGCAGGGCAAATTAAGAAAACTGCAATTTCTAAATTGGCTGAGTCTGGACCAGTGGAAGGCTTCGGCTGTGGCTAGATACCATACCAACAGCTTAGACATTACTTTGATGCTTTGTAGAAACCATAAGAGGTAAAATGCTTCTAACCTTCTAAGATGAATGCGCTTCCATCTAAGACTTTATCGGCACTTACCATCAGATGAGATTTCAGCCAAGCGCTAACTTGTCAGCAATAAAAGAAGCTTACAAATATCAGCATAATTTTCCACTAAGTATTTTTAAAAGAATATTTTTAAAGGATGGGCCATGAGTTCACGTCAGATAAAACATTTGAAATTAATAATGCTAGTGGGGGTAACTTATGATAATAATTAATTCCAGTCGTTTAACATTTACGTTTAGCAAACATAACTGATAATGACACAAAATATATTGGTTCACGTGACACATATTACATTTCACAATAGATCATTTTTTGAAGTTGAGTACCGAGGCTGTTGTTTTATCAAATGCAGGTGACATTATATTTTTCCTCAATAAAACGATGTGCCGCCCAATAATATCGTCGTCGTCGCTTCAACCGATGGACGTCCACTGCTGGACATAGGTCTCACGTAATGACGCCCAATAATATGCTTAACTCTTATTTATTGTCATCTTTAAGGTTAATTATAATAAACCAAAGACCAGTAAGCAAAAATTACTAATACCACGGGACAAACACATTTATATCAACCCTATAATATACATATTAGAACTAACAGAACTAACTAATAAACATTTACAACATCGATAAAATAATAAAAAAAACTCCAATCTGGAACATGGAGCTGAACTTACCTGTATTAACAAACGTACACCGAGACAAACGTTTCATAATACATATATACTTACTAATAACAATATAGCGTTCCCTTGTTGTTTAAAAATAACATTTAGTTACAAAGCAAAAAAAAAGCAGCAATAACACGATTTGGTCTACCTCAAAGCCTACCTTCATTCAAGTTTTTAACGTAATTACCAAATAGGTGTTTTGTTTTTATTCAACAAGTCAAAACGAAAGTATAGCATTTAAATAATGTCTATGTACCTAAAATTATTTATTATATTTGTGATATACTTCAGTTTGTTCGCCTTAAGAATGCAGTGAGTCATCATTCTAGCCACGTCCCCTAGAATAGGCAGAAAATATTTGGCAGAATTGACGAAACACTTAAACATTTATCGAAATAAAGCCTATACAATTTACTATATTTTTAATTTTCATATTAAAGCGTGTTTTTAAACTACTACATTATCTTTATTTTACATCTGTATAGAATACAACTGCTTTTTTGCTTGCAACACACTGAATATGTAATTTACATGCAAATATTACAAACCGTGAATAACTGGAACTTAGTAGTTTACAGCATGACACCAATTTATGGTAGGAATCAATAGTAGAAACTGCTACTGCTGAACTCTTAATCTCCTGGTACCACTGGAGCGTGCAGATATTCTCCCCTTCCCATTCTTAAAAACCTCCGACTTACCTGTGATCGCCGCGTGTAGCTGCGACTGGGCAGACCTTCAGGAGTGGGGGGTTCAAAACACTCTCCATCAGAGTCCTCATAGACCAACTCAGGGAACATCTCATCCTTCTCCACATCCAGATCCTGGAGCTCGTCCTCCGAACTCACCGTGTCGCCATTTTGTTCTCCGTTGACTTTAGCGCCGTTCTCTTTCACTTTTGGATCGGAATTCTTAGATTTTTCCTTTTCTTCGGTTACTACCTAAAAGATGCACATCTTCTATAACTACACACCACACAACTTATGAACAGTAATTATGAAGGTCTCTGAAATAGCTTAATAAAGTGATAGGTTCAATCATGTATGCAATGAAACGCATCGCCACGTAAATGGCACATAATAGTTTAGTAAAAATATTAAGTAGCGGCGGGTCGCAACAAGGGGCTGGATGCAGGCGACGCAAGATCGATGTGTGGAAATCATCTGAGGTTTCAGCAATATATACACTAGAGCTATATTATGAAATGATAGTATACATTTTATACGTATTATTTAAGTTTTCACCTCTGAAATGAACATTGAATACTACTACTTAAGATCAATTTTAAGTGCCCTACCTTTACATTCTTTTCCTTGCTAGATTTGCTCTCTTCTTTTTTCTCCTCAACATCTTTTTTATCTGTCGACTTTTCTTTCTTATCTGTAGTTTTTTCTTTATTATCTACAACTTGTTCTTTCTTTTCCACTTCCTTTTTGTCAACGCTCTTTTCTGCTTTATCTTTTTTATCTAAACTTTTGTCCAATTTATCAGTTTTGTCTTTTTTATCAATAGGTTTTTCAGCAGATTTGTCCGATTTTTCTACTTTTTCTGTTGTTTTGTCGGTTTTTTTTTCATTTTGAGTAGATTTCGCAGATTTCTCTGCGGCCTGTTTTTCTTTCTCAGCATTAGCGGCTATTTTCTTCTTCATTTCTTTCACGGGACTGTCTGTTTGTCTCTGCAAAATTTTAACAAGGATTATGGAAACTAATAGTGTTTAGATAAAAAGGAAACTTGTAGTCTTCCTATGAATAAAGCGTATGGAGGTAGAAATTTCAATGCACATAAAGCTTACTGAGCTCTAACTATAAGAACATTGCTACTTGAAAAAACATAAATAAACAACATCAAACTAAACAACAATATGAAATTAAATTTTCATGAATTGACTTTCTTGATGAGGTTGTTTGGTCAGCTACTATAGGTAGACATAAATTTTGAATTTACCTTATCCTTATCTTCTCCAACTGGTCCTTTTCGCGTTACTATCTGACTCATAATTTGTCTGCAAAATAAGAAATCTACTTTTAAGTAATAAAAATGCAAAAAAATATACATTCATTCGCAAGCGCAGGCACTAATGGTGCTAATCTAAAGGAAGTTTTAAATACTAAAGACAATTAATTTGATATAACCGCTTTCCAGAAACGCGAAAAACCTTGTACATGCCTTTTATTAACCACATTTTATATACAAAATATTAATATTTTAGTAATAAAAGGGTTAATATTTGAATGTACAAAGTTTAGCAGATCGAGTAGTTAAAAATCGAAAACCGCCGGTGTCTGCAAATCATATTACAGACTACAACAATTTATTGAAGTTCACCAAATGTGAGAGTCAAGTATCAAATGCTCATTAGAAACTCGCGCCACACCTTCGGTTTACTAGACGGACAAAAATTATGAAATGATATATGCATATTCAACAATGGAGAGCTCATGGGGCTTTGTCTGAGTTTATCACATACTTATATTTAAAAGCTGAAGTAAAATGTTATAATCTATAACTTTATTATATAGGTCCGTCTGCCGAGTAGTATACCTACAAATAGATTAAAACGTAACACTGGAATATATGATACTAATATTAACCGGCATAAATTGTACTTAGAAAAATAGTTTTAATTGATATGATTTAACTAGCTGCTACCAGCGATGTTACCCACGAATCTCGACTCTCTTTGTTATATTTTATTGTCCGTTATGAAATGTTTTTACGCAATCGGTTCAAAACAAAATCCTTCTAATCGGGAGTGTGTGATTCGCTGAAAGGTATCACAATTCCCACTAAAGCCCAGCGGACCCATCCTCAACTGTTAAGTGGATCACTAGAGGGTCCACTTTCATAAATATTAAGTCAATAGCGAATAGTTTTGAAGATCTTATAATAAGTGAAGTTTATTGGTCAAGAACGATCTACGCATAATTATTTTTCTAATGAAATCGTTTAGGGCACAACGGTTGGGTGGTTTCGTTGTTTATTTACTTATTTATTTATACACTTTATAGCACCTTAAAAATAATACATTACAATAAACTTAACTAAATAGAGAAAGAAAGTACAACAGGCGGACTTTTCGCTTAATAGTGATTTCTCTATCTGTTAAAGCTATAACAGACTTAGAAATATTTGATACCATAGGACAAGAACATAAAACTAAATCACAACCCATTTAAATCGGACTCATTATGTAATTTATACGAGGGGAATCGCAGCTAACATGGATTTTTAGATAAAAACAAGTTCTAACCGGTTATAGCGTAGTTATACAAAAATAGAGTAAAAAAACATTCAACCCGGAAAAAAACGCTCCCCGCGTCTATTATATCCCGCCATTATAACTGACTGAAATCAATTCCCATAGAGCATATAAAAATAGACAAGTCGCTCCGTTAAAAAGACTAAGAAAATTGACATTTAAAAATTTATCTTACATATCATTCTCTTTATTTTACGTATCATTTAAACACACTTTCTTTAACTTAGACTTGTTCTACACTACCAGAAACTTGGTCTGTGTCAAATGACAAAAGTGAAAACTTAATTAAGGCGCATTCATTAATAACATTAGCGCGTTCATTATAAAATTAATATTTATTAATAACAATAGCCGAACATCAAAGCTCAATATCAATCCTACTCTATATTCACAATGCACAGCGCGCCGAAAAAGACTTCAATATTGAAATATTAAAAATGATGAGATGGCGGTTCTATAATTTTACAAAAAATATATATACCAAAAAAAAAACGACGTAATGATTTCGATTGTCCTACTAATGAAAATAAGCTGGAATATCCTTCAGAAGAGTAATCTTAAAAAATATGTTTAAAAAAATGAGAAACACTTGTTCAGTCTAGCCATATAGCAACTCTATGTCAATTTATATATACGAATAGAAGCGAAAGGTGAACGAACTTGTATATGGAAACACTAATGGAAATACTGCAGCCTAAGTAACATGATGTAGCGTATTTTGAAATGCAACCAATAATATCATCTCATGTTTCAGAATGATGAAGCAAAGGAAGGGGATCCAGTTGTTCCAAATGTTGAAAAAAGGGTAAATGAGAAAAAAATTTACGGTTTTATATTTTGCCGTAAAATAAAATAATTAGTATGTATCATTTCAAATCTTAATTTGCTTTAGGTCACAGCTTGTTCACTTTAGAAACATCTTTTACTGCAACAGATAACCAATAAATAAACTGCCAATTATTTCGTAACAAGATATTTATTTTTTTAATAAATATAGTTTTTTGTAACTAATTTTCTTTCATTATTTTCGAGTACATAATTTCACACAATGATTTAATTCCCTCATTGTACGTTTCGGTTAAAGAAAAAATCGTGACGAAAGCTGGAGCAGTTCAGGGGTCTATGCTCTAAAACCCTCTCTCACATAAGTGTGGAAGCCTGTTCCCAGCAGTGGAATAATAATAGGCTGCTACTTACCCTACCTAATCGTAACGCTTATTTCATTTAAACTTGCTAAATATTGTTCAATCCCGCTTTTGTTTTACGCCGTACGTAACGCACACACACCAGCTTCAAAGCAAAGGGCCTAGTCATTACGTTTATGAACACATGTGAGTGATAACTAACAAAATTGTAAAATTAGAAGATGCGAGGATTGAATTAACAAAATTTTTAATTGAAGATAACGCTTCTGTAGACTTCGTTTGGCAATTCAACTTTACACTTAAATCGCAATTTTGCTCTAAAAACTTATATAGCCCAAAGTAGTATTAATTATAACTAGGAGTAAGCTATTTTCCGCGGTGTCACGCGCTTAGTTCACGAAACTGCGAGAATTGGAGAAATCCGTACTCAAAGACCACGTAAAATATGCGACCCTTTGCTAAGTTTCTAATCAATCGCGAATGGTTCCGAGTATTTCGTGTCGAATGACTGAGTTTAGTGGCCTAAATCCATCTTCGCATTATTGCCTTTTAAACAATAGTTTCATGTAGGACACATCGGAGGGATTATTTCATAGTCTATAACGAACATTGATACAAAAATTTTGCTTTTTATAGACATAGATTTCTTATAATAGTTAAAAAATTTCGTTGATAATTGCTGTTATTCTACTGACGAATTTGTGACATTTTGTAAATATATTAATTATATAATCTTTTATATCATTTTGCCATGTATCTTTTTAATATTAATTGCAACCGTAATTTGTATGCATGGTAACGTAATAGAAATGCATTGACCTGATAAAGTATGTTTATAAATAATAAATAAAAGAAAAACTTCTCGCGTCTGAAGCACAGGCCTTTATGTCCAGCATTTTCCTCAGAGCGTCTACCACCCCCATAAACAAAATGAATTATGTGAAAAACCTCAAGGAGCTCTTGGCCCAAATTTACAGATACAAAGAGAGAAAACAAAATTATATCCATGGCTTTATATATTGTTTGCACAGTATATTCATATATGATGTGACTTAGAAGTATTGCGTATTGTTCAGTCTTAGGTGGATACAATCATTGTTAAGAGGAATGGCTAACAATATTAATTTATTAATGTGAACTTTTAATACGAAATTTTTGGGCTGCAATTCGTCATTAAGTACACATGTTCGCTATCGATAATATGTAAAAGTTCTGCAAGCTATTAAGAACGCTTAAAGGTAGGATCGTAACAAATACGTAAAAATAGATGAAGAGCAACAAATAAAATAATTTTGGAATACAGAAACATAACCTAGTAATTTGTTTAAAATGGCCTTAAATTGATTATATTATATGTTAAAAATATATGATTACTTTTTGATTTGCGGAACAGAAATGAATATGACAAATATACCTTAACATTGTTTGTTGGAAATCTCAAATGAAAACCGGTACAATTTTATTTTTAACTGATCTAAATTCATAATAGCGTAAAACCGAAAATGATAAATCTACCACCAGGAAAAGCAATTTTCTTTGTTGAGACAATTTAAGGGAAGTAAAAGCCGGTTTTGAAATAATCGCAACCGACTTACAATGGGGACACTTATTACTCTGTAAGAGTCAAATTTCATTTAGTAGATTTTCTACTATGTCTAAGACATTAGTAAATGAGTGGAATGTGTTCCTTATTAAACCCAATTCGAAATTTTAATAATCGATAGATAATAGAAATTTTCACTTATAACAAGAAATAAGAAAGATATGCATGTATATGAAAATCAATTGCTGCTTAAAAATGTATTAAGAAGAGGACGCAATTTTGTTTAATCGACGTCCGCGGGAAACTGCTAAATATATATTTAAAATACAGACGAATTGACAACCTCCTCCTTTTTTGAAGTCGGTTAAAAAACGAAAACATTGTAACATTTGACAAGTTTGTTTGTTTAAAGTGCTTGGGAGACTGTTAATTATGACTAGGGGCATATGGTCGCTAGCGGTGATGGATAATTTCAACAAATTTAAGTCACTTGTCTAACCACAGACATAACCACTGATACACAAAAAGAGATACGATCAAAATATACCTAGAATAAATACATTTTTCAATGCCTACATCACCTTTGTTATGAATTATTTCGTATTATTGATTTTTTGACATTTGAAACCGTCAACAAATTTTTTTACTCATCCATAGTGTGTGCAAATATATTTCCTTCAAACTTGTAGTGAATAACACGTGGTAACACAGTTTTTTCAAACATATTTTTTTTAATTTCCGTAAAATAAATTTATTTTAAGAAAAATTGTAGTTATTTGTCGAAAGCTCGCAAAAAAAGTCTAATGCTTGTATTACTTGTCAGGACATATAATAATCCTTATTTCAGTAACCAAACTAATTCTTAAGTTATAAGCAAAGGTATTTATTTTTCTTTCATAGTCAGTATTTGGACCAGGAATTCTAGATAATCCTTGAGCACGAAGTTCAACAAAACCTTGACAGCAAAAGATAATTTTATCCAAAGACTTCAAAATGTTTATTTGTTGTCACTCGATTTACGTGTTTTTTAAATGTTCTTGGTCAATGTCACAGATAGTGGAAGTTATCTACGAAGCGCATACAAATTTATATAAACTTATCGCGCAACTTCAGTTATATAAAAATCCCACGAATATTTGTAGCAAATATAGTCTCAAAATTCCATGCCCTATAATTATTGGATTTTCATAATAAGCACAATTTTAATTTACTAAATCTTAAAGCCCTTTTAATCAAGACGTTAACAAATTCCGGTATAAGTAAATGCTAGAATCACAAAACAAAAATTTCACAAACTGCAACTCGTTAACATTAGTGATTCAAAGCAGTAAAGAGGACATATCTCTTAACACAGAGGACCTTTAGAGAAGCCTAGGTACAAAACAAACACTGTTGGTTATTGTAATCATACAAGTTGTAATGCAAATCATTCCTAAACATATGTCTTATATTGTACTGGGCCATGTTTAATTTACATGTAAAAGGTCTTTCAAATTAGGCTTAAAATATTTTACAATCCTCTACAAATATAGAAATAACAAGCAGACAAGGATTATTTATTAGTCAAATAATAATGCTTCTTTTATAGAAAAAATTGGGTTTTAAACCAGACACTGCCTCATTGACTTAGTTGTCTGGTTCTTCGGCTACAGACATGAGTTCTACGTTCGAGACCCTGTTCCGGCGAATTAAAAAAATGTAATAAATTCTCAGTATTTGCCCGAAGTTGAGAAGTTGGCGGTGTGTTTTATCCCTGTACCTCGAAGAGTACGTTAAGCCGTCGGTCCTGAGCCTGATCTCTCTCCAGTCGTGTCGGAGGTTAGTCACATCAGACTATGAGAGTGAAGGAAGAAAGAGGAGTGCACTCATGTTACGTGCACGCATACACTTGTGTACTATGGCTGCCAACTTGCAGTAGAGCAGCGTGGTGGGTCTATGCTCCAAAAACCCTCTCACCTGAGTGAGCAGTGTGCAGAAAAGTGAGCAGAAATTGTAATACAAAAAAGATTCTATTTTACCGTAAGTCATGGCACCTTTTGCGATATTAACCGTAAATAAATTTTACATTGCTAATAAATAAAATCATTCGTTGAGAAACTTGTTAAAATATCACATTAGTGAAGTAAAAAGATGCTATATAAAAGTATGTGTGTTCAAAAAGTATCGCGAATTTTGTGTTTTTTCAAAAATTATTTATTTATTCATGAATATCTATTTTGTCCCCTTCAAAGTAACCCCCATGAGATATTATACACTTGTGCCAACGGTTTTTCCAATCTTCGAAGCACTTCAAAAAATCATTTTTTTTATCTTGTTCAGCTCCTCCTTCGATGCCGTCTTTATCTCGTCAAGAGAAGAGTAACGTCGTCCTTTCATGGGCCTCTTCAGTTTAGGGAACAAGAAAAAGTCACAGGGGGCCAGATCTGGGGAATACGGTGGCTGCGGCATCATTAGTGTGTTGTTTTTGGCCAAAAAGTCGCGCACAAGCAACGATGTGTGAGCAGGGGCGTTATCGTGGTGCAAAAGCCAATTTTTGTTCTTCCACAAATCCGGGCGTTTCTGGCGGATTGCTTCGCGCAAATTGCGCATAACTTGCAGGTAATATTCCTTATTGACCGTTCTTCCCTGTGGCAAGAACTCATGATGCACCACGCCCCTGCAATCAAAGAAAACTGTCAGCAAAACTTTCACATTCGATCGAACTTGGCGCGCTTTTTTCGGTCTTGGTTCGTGCGGCAGCTTCCATTGAGATGATTGAGCTTTGGTTTCCACGTCATAACCATAAACCCACGATTCGTCACCAGTTATGACCCTCTGGAGCAAATTTGGGTCGTCGCGGACAGAGTTTAACATCTCATTAGCAATGTTCATGCGATGCTGTTTTTGGTCACAATTGAGCAATTTTGGTACGAATTTCGCGGCGACCCGTCTCATGCCCAAATCATTGATAAAAATCGAATGGCACGAGCCAATCGATATGTTTAGGTCCTCAGCAACTTCTCTAACGGTGATTCGACGATTGGCCAATACCATTTTCTCCACTTCATTAATTTTTTCGTCTGTTGTTGAAGTGCTCGGGCGTCCGGCACGCTCTTCGTCGTTCACATCTTCTCGGCCTTCTGAGAACATTTTGTACCACCGATAAACGTTGCTTCGGTCCAAGGTAGCTTCTCCGTATGCCACAGTCAACATTCGGAATGCATCCGCGCACTTAATTTCGTTTTTCACACAAAATTTGATACAGGTTCTTTGATCCATTTTTTTGAATAGGTAAAAATCGAAGACGATCCAAAACACGTGCAAGCAAAGCAGCTGTCAACAATTAAATGAACATTCAAAATGGCCGAGCTTGTCGGCATAAGTGAGAGACATGAGTACCAACATAACGCCACAAAAAATTCGAAATTCGAATATACGTAACCCGCAAAAATTCAAAATTCGCGATACTTTTTGAACACACCTCGTACATGTATTTATATTAAAATTAAATTGAAGACACAGTTACAAAATATAAAAATTAATGCTAAGATTATCAATGGTTCAGACCAGCATCAAATGCAATCCCCAAACCAAATGATTCTGAATGTATGCAGTTAGTGGCAACCAATTGGAAATCAATCAAATAAACGTAAATAGATTTTATTTCCAAATTTTTAGCATTACTTATGTAAGTAGCCAAGTTTTTTGTTACACATAAAATATTAACAATGAAACCATATGCACAAAGGAAGCACGATCCTTCATCGAATAACTCAAGCGTGAAAATCAGTCGAAGTGCAGCATAGGCGTTACATGAGAGCGTCATTGGACTATCAAACTCAGCCAGGTTTGACCATAGCTCAAGGGCAGCATTATATATTAGAAAGCCAAATACATGGTTTTAATACAATAACCAAAAACCTATAATGCCTTAATTTTGATTAGAAAATATACCAGCAACCATTTTCAGGGTTGTGCATACACACTTTTAATAAAATACCATAATCAGTTTTGGATGTGCCTCTGGGTTAATTTTAAGAATAATGTCAAAAACTTTCTTATAAAAAAAACATTTTATAATGATACAGATGGACTTCATTCCAGTTGCCTATGGAAGCCTAATGTTACACAATGTAAACAGAACAATTATGTCCACAAGAACTAATTAAGACAAATGTTGATAATAAAGAGCTTTGTGAGCCTAAATTTTTGAAAGAATTTAATGTTTCTATAGGGTGTTTCCCTATATTTTGTATAATTAGCCCTTCTTCATAGCAATATTAGAATAAAATAAAATTACATTTATGTTATTTTTAATACCTACCTTATTCTATCAATATATAGATGGACAGACTAATATTTGATAATTTGTTACGCATATTGTTATAAGTAATATTTAGATGTTTATATACATATTCATTTTGGCTGTACAAATCAAGACATTAACCTGATTTACCTAAATAGATCAAGTTATATTCTAGCCTTATCAGTGTTTACACAGTGGCAAACTTATGACATTACTATATGAAATTATAATAACACCAATCAATAGGCCCTGCACCTACTGGCCTTTGCACTAATATCTATAGCTGAAAAGTATGCAAAATAACAGATCATAGCATTGAAGTGTGATTAAAAAAAATAGAAAAATACAGATAAATTTATAACAATGGTCTTTTTTGAAGTCAGTTAATAATAGTACAGAATCTGAAAAAAACTATAAAAAAAGTAGTATAGGAATATATACTTGCATATTCACTATAAAAAGTTCCAACAATACCATGTTTTACAGAAAAATAAATTCATATATGGTGATTTAATTTATGAATTAAAATAAGATTTTTCAAACTTATTGTTTCATTAAAGTAAAGAGGCAATTTGTGTGTTGTGTGGGATTTTGTTCCCATTATATTTAAGGTGGATATATATTAACTATTTCTAGTAAAATAATTCTATCATATTTCCATATATTCCAAATCAATGAAATGGTATTTAGGTTAAATTACAGGTATTTTTTTTACTTAGTGATTTTAGTTACGAGTTAAAAACATGTCTAAATAAATTTAGTGCAGTCATCTTTAGATTAAAGGACTAGAATTACTAAGTTTGGTATTTTACAGTAAGGTATTTTACAGAACAAAGTTCGATTTTAAAGGTAAATGACCTATAACAATGTGACCAACAGTTCAAGTCATTGGACAAATGATAGAGCACACTTAGCAGAATGCACTGCAGGCAATATTTCCTACTTTGCATATTTAAATGCACAATTCACAATGTGTGCAGACATCTGTCTTTTTATTACATAAATTTAAATAGATAGTATTATTTCATCAATAGGAACATAATAAATCCAGACTCAGTTTATTGTGGGTGTAGGTCAAAACAGAATGTGAAGCCTCAAAACTTTAGATCTTGTCATTAATATCATCATCATTACATTAAAAATAATATGTGAGAAAATGATGACTGAAAAGTGCTTTAAAAGCCAACTAAAATAAAAAAAATTATTTGAATTGAAAAAGATTTTCTTCAGGTTGCCTATTACTTTGTAGTTGGAGACATTCTTAGTTTTTAATTTATCCTTTCCAACATATCCCGAATTTATGAAATTGTTTAATATAATTAACTGAATTAACATCCTATATAACATACTTACAAATAAAATTAACTTTACTAGTACCATTTAGCAACAAACATTAAGAACAGACAAGTAAATACTTTATCATGATCAATATTATTAAACTGCTATAAAAAAACATAGCTTACTGGAGATTGAAGAATTATTAATATGTTGATTTTTTTTTATTAATGAAGACATTGTAGATCTTAAAATTACAAATATGTATATTGTTATTTTTATGTAAGGCAAAAGTAACAGTGTCCAAAAATTAAAGTCAATTTCTACTTATATTTATTTAAGAACTACAATAAAAAAGTAGCATTCAAATTAATTGCACCATCTAACACAAGTTTCTTAAATTCTCACAGAAAAAAACCCTTTTAAGTGAGCCTATACTGTGTTATAATTGTAATGGATGGCAATGTATTCTTCTTGTAAAACCATAATTAATTAACGGAAATTAATAAATATCAAATGTCATCCATAACAAATTTAAAAAATGTATATTTAAACCTAAGCACATAAATGAAAAGAATTTTATTAACAATTTAAAATTTGAGAATGTGAATTGATAGTAGGAATTGAATTAATTAATGTATGACAACCAATATCGTAGGAAAGAACGGCAAGGCACTGGGTGATGACGGAATCACAGCAGAACTCCTGAAGGCGGGTGGAAAACCCATTCTTAAAGTCCTTCAGCGAATGTTCAATTCCGTCATCCTGGATGGCACGGTGCCAAAGGCATGGCATAGGAGTGTGGTAAATCTGTTCTTCAAGAAAGGTGACAACACCTTATTGAAGAACTATAGACCTATTCCGCTGCTAAGTCATGTCTATAAACTGTTCTCGAGGGTCATTACGAATCGTCTTGCCCGCAAGTTTGACGACTTCCAGCCTCCCGAACAAGCCGGATTCCGAAAAGGCTTTAGTACCATAGACCACATCTTTACGCTGCGGCAGATTATACAGAAGACCGAGGAGTATAATCGGCCACTTTGCTTGGCGTTCGTGGACTATGAGAAAGCCTTCGATTCGGTGGAAACATGGGCCGTGTTGAGATCTTTGCAGAGATGCCGAATTGACCACCGGTACATACACGTGTTGAAGTGTTTGTACGAAAACGCCACTATGTCAGTCCGTATACAGGACCAAAGCACAGAGTCTATCCAACTGCAGCGTGGAGTGCGACAGGGAGATGTTATCTCCCCGAAGCTCTTTACTGCGGCGTTGGAGGACCTGTTTAAGCTTATGGAGTGGAACGGACTGGGCATCAACATCAACGGCGAGTACATCACTCATCTACGGTTTGCCGACGACGTGGTCATTATGGCAGAGACTCTGGAAGATCTCAATGCAATGCTCGATGACCTCAGCAGAGCTTCTCGACAGGTGGGCCTAAAAATGAACATGGATAAGACGAAAGTTATGTCCAATATCCATGTTCCGCTCCACCCAGTCATCGTTGAGAACTCAGCTCTCGAAATTGTTGACGAATACTCATACCTGGGACACATAGTCCAGCTAGGTAGGTCCAATTTCGACAAAGAGGTTAGCCGCCGAATCCAACTCGGTTGGGCAGCGTTCGGGAAATTACGGCATCTCTTTTCGTCCAATATCCCTCAGTGCCTGAAGACAAAGCTCTTCGAACAGTGCGTGTTGCCAGTGATGACCTACGGCTCCGAAACGTGGTCGCTGACTATGGGCCTTATACGAAAGTTCAGAGTCACTCAGCGTGCGATGGAAAGGGCTATGCTTGGAGTTTCTCTACGTGATCAAATCAGAAATGAGGAGATCCGTAGCAGAACTAAAGTCACCGACATAGCCTTACGAATCGCGAACCTGAAGTGGCAATGGGCGGGCCACATAGTCCGACGGACCGATGGACGTTGGGGCCCGAAGGTGCTGGAGTGGCGACCCCGCACCGGGCGGCGCAGTGTAGGTAGACCCCCCACAAGGTGGACCGATGACATAAAGAGGGTCGCCGGTAGCCGCTGGAGCCAGGCGGCGCAAGATCGGGCCTTGTGGGTATCATTTCGTGAGACCTATGTCCGGCAGTGGACGTCCATCGGTTGAAGCGACGACGACGACGACGAACCAATATCAGTAATAAAATCTACTTTAAAAAAATCCTAACTTGTGCAGGTTCTAACAGTGATTTCCAACACAATATGTGCCTACTAATGAGATAAACAAGGTGGACTGAACTAAATTAATTAAGGGTCACTGACCTATGTTTACTGATAGTTATTTACAGTTAATACAGAGTATTTTACACTACAAATACCTATTTGCATAAGATTTATAAACTATCTGTTTCCCATAGTGTGCATTCTAAAACTCATGGGAATATGTAGAAATCTATATTAAGGATCCAAATTGCAAAAGCCTTACTGTTCCTAATTTCAAATGATTAATACCACATGAATGAGAGAGCTTAATGGTTTAAAATAATTCAGTTTAAGGAAGATTAGTCGGATGATTTCAGTCCATAACAGGTGTAGGTAGAAAATATTATTGTTATATATGTATATATAGATTCTGATCATTTAATTATCAATACATTTTTCACTACCATGTATGTACATAGGTACATACATGGTACATAGGTACATACATACTATCATCTCTTACAATGCGGCTAGTGATAGCACTAGCCGCATTGTAAGAGATGATAGTATTAAACTTATATATTTTATAATTAATGTGTTAGTTTATATTATATGTATGTATATTATATTTATATATTGTATTATATATATATATATTGTATTATATATGTATTCTATTCATTATTAGTATGTATGACCTCTTTATGCACCACCTATCTACTTTTGAACAATTTCCTTCTCCTTAAGGTTGTCTGGAAGAAATCGCTGTTTAGCGATAAGACCGCCTTTTGTACATTTGTGTTAACTTAAACCATATTGTGTAACACTGTTTCTTTTACGGTGTACAATAAAGAGTATATTATTATTATTATGTAAGAAGATTGTTAGGGTGGTTTATTTATATTTGAATGAGGCTGTGGTATGGCATACCAGCAATGTTTTAACAAATAATTGCATTTAAACAAATTTAATTTAGTTCACATCAATACAACATAGTCCTATAGTATCCTAGGAAAACATAATTAAAGTTATGTAGTTCAAACAACCTATAAAAATATCCGATAATAACATTATGAAAAAAAATTGTCTTGAAAGGATTATAAAATTGAAAGGATTATAAACAACATTCCTACCTAAGATTTTGCCATTATTTCCCACATCTATATTCATTAAAATTCAATGTGCGTACAAGAAAACTGTACACTTAAAATACTAAATAATCATTTCGGTAAGGTCAAGGGCATGAAATGGAAATCACTTCCTATTTATTCATAGTGAGAAGTTATTTTTATGTTAGTGGCTCTCGATAGTATGACATATAAAAATCACTGGAGGGAATCAGTTACAAAAAATAAAGTTAAAGAAAAAACTAAACACGAGTCTTAATTTTCGCGTTTATGACGCTTTTTCTAACAAGAGCGCGTAATTATTTTCTAACCTAATAGTCCTGAGTTTATAGTAATAAAGAAAAATTTAAAGGTTGGATTCTATTTATAAGTTATTCGCGGATTAAATTCAGCTATAAACTATAAGAATAAAAAATACTTAATTAAATGAGCTACATAAAATTAAAATCAAACTTAGAATGGCGGGCGGCATAGCATGGCGTGCAGGGCATCTCATTACGGAATAACTTCTACAAATACTTACGTTTCTTATTAAAATATTCACTCTCTAGTTCTTAAATACACTGAATTAGCAATCACAATTTCAACTTGGTATAACAATTTCAATAAACGTTTAGTACCTTAGGCAAAAGCGTCCTTCACAGCGGCACCAATCACCACAGACTAAATTGAGAATGAGACACAGTTTAATAAAAACAGCAAATTTGAGCTGCATGCAGATAATAAATTAGGTATTAACATTTATTAAATTTGTACAGTGTAATGTACTTAAGTACGATCCTTATTATGAAGATATTAGTATCATACTATAGATTAATAGGACTGATTGCTACATAAAAGAGGAAAAATATATATGTAGCAGTTAGAGATACACAGATATAACCAGCTTTTTACACTCGGTAGTCTTTAACTGTCATGATGTCTGCTATCAATAAACAAGTCTGGTTTATTTTTGCGAGGTAATAGAAAATAAAAAATGAAGTGTTTCATTCATTGAATTTATTAAATAAATATATTTACATGTCCCGTGCCTGAATAAGGCTCATATAATAAGGAAGAACTAAAGCGAAACCTTGATTATGATTACAATCGTACAACTCTTCCCCGATAAATATACTATCTTATCGATACAAATGAATGGGAAAATATGAATAATTAAATTTAATAACTAAATGCGTGTTAATTTGTTTTAAAAATGTTGCAAATATATGAATTCTTAATTTTTTAAATTCATTACTCAATTAACAAAGATTGATATCAGATGAAACGACTTGTTTGGAAAATTAAAAGAAAAACGGGTGTGCTTTAGACCACAGGACCGAAGTAAAATGCCGTCCAATTACTTCGGTCGATTATCATTTACGTAACGCTTTTGTCACGCATTCACCAACTTAAACCTCAAGCCTGCATAAAAAAGATTTACTTTATAATTAAAATTTCTCATCCCATTTTGATGAAATTATGTTATGAGATAGGAATTGGAAAATGTGCTGCGTACTAAAAGTACATATTCCCGTGACAAATTTTAAAGCCCCTTAGTTAATTTTATTCAGTCATTGTTTAGCGTTTATGATTTTTTTTTAAATTAACGCATCTTTTTAATTACAATTCGATAACGATCAATAAGTAAATAGCCGATGTAGTCTGATAACATACCTTTGCTTTTTCTTGTAAAAAAGATAAATTGTCAAAGTGACAAATTTGACTTTATCTGTCATTTAAAATTGAAAATCGTAAATACCATGTGAGTTTCGGCTTTAGAGTTAAACATTTTTATTTAATAATTTCCAAAGTGCTATGGATTACGTAGTAGGTAGTATTGCTGCTTTAATAACTGGTAATGTGACACCCAATCGGCCTAAACGTTTGAAAAAAGCTGAAACACCAATAAAACACCAACCATCTCCTAACGTGACACCCAAGTGTGAACTCGCTGAAGACCGATCTATATTTATGTCTCCCACGATGCAAAAGAAAAAAGCTGTTATTAAAAAATCTCCAAAGCGTATATTCCAGAATACCGATCTGGATACTAATCCTGAAAATGATGAAATGAATAATAAGAGTCCTAAAGCAGATAAAGTGAAAAAACATCTTAAAGAAAAATTAGATACTCATGATGACAATGTTCCAACACTACTGAGTGTAAAATCACCTGAAAATCTCAAGTCTACTAAACAGAAAAATAAGAAGACCAGTGAGAATATTGAATCTAGTGTAAGAAATACATCTCTGAAGAAGAAGAAAAAGAAGTCTGTAACTGAAACTAAGGAATTGGGACCCGAAAATATTGATAGTAGCTTGGAAGATATTGGAAAGGAAAACATGTGTCATTTAGTTAGTAAGGATAACTTTCATAACAATAAAATTGAATCCCAAAAATTTCATAACACATCTAATAATGATTTATTAGATGTGGCCGAAAGTTTAAGTAAGCCTTTAAAGAAAAAGAAAAATAAGGAATCAAAAGATATCAGCAATAAACAAATGGAAACTAATACAATGGAAATTGATAATGACAGTTCAGAGAAGAAAAATAGGAAGAGGAAGAAATCAAAACAATGTAAAAGTAATTTAGAGTCACTAGAGAGTATAAATGTTAACCCCAATGCTGTGACTAATATGGACACTGATTCTGAACATGACTCTGATAATGAAATTGATTCAGAAAATGAGGTAAGTAATAAAGCAGCATTAGAGTCTGAACCTGCTGATGCAAGTTCCGATGAAGGCCCTGAGGAAGAGAAGATTAAAAAAAATGTCAAAGAAGATATTAATCATGTGCAAACTGAAGATGAAATTAAGAGGACTCTCTTTGTAGGTAATGTGCCTTTTAGTATCAAAACAAAAAAAGAAATGAAGAAGATCTTCCGTGAGTATGGGAAAATAGAATCAACAAGGTAAGAAAATAATGAAGACTATGTTATTATAAGGAATGATGCCTTCAAATTTGCTATGAAATTGGAAGATTATTTTGAGTCCATACTAGCACTATTATAGTATATACAGAATGAGAATGTTAGTATGACATTCTCATTCTGTATACAATACAGTATAAAATAACACTAAATAAAATATCTAAAAGATTTAATCTTCTAATCTATTTTACTCAATATATTTTTTTGTGCAGTTTGTTAATATAATGAAATAATCTTTTGCAGAATTCGTACAGTGCCAGTTAAAGATGCTCGGGTTACTCCAAAAATGGCAGTCATCAAGAAGGAACTGCATCCTGATAGGACAACTGTGAATGTTTATATCAGATATGTAGATGCATTATCAGTGAATAAGGTATGATATTTATGAATGAACTTTGTAATGCACCTCTATTACAATTATGTTTATTCAATAACAGTGCAAGTGTCAGAAACTGATATCTGTATAATATTGTCCTTATCTAATATATGAAACTTCATTGCATTTTAGGCTTCAGTCCAAAAGGCATAACATAGTGAAACTTTTTGCTAACTGTTATACATCAGCAACACTTAATGAGTTGCAAGATTTTATAGAAGTAATTATGGGAAATGGTTTAATTGTTTGAGAAATATTTACAGGTACTTCTATATATATGGTACAGGTTATTTCTATATATAATTCGTCAATATTTAAATTACATTGCAGTAGTCACAATTAGACTGCTGTAGATTGGTGACCTGAGTGGTTAGGCCTAGAATCTGAAGAATGTCTCTATATACTTATATATATATATATATATCTAAAGGTCTGAAGAAATAATCACAATTTATGTTAGTATTTCTATTAGTATAAAAAGAAATAGGAGTCAGAGGAAACTACTTTTTTTTTTCTTAGTTTTAGTTGTGTTGTTGCAAAGCTTTACCTAGTCTAGGCTTTTTCGAAATCTTAAATAGATGTATATATATGTGTACCTGAATTTATTTTATTTATAGCTTTTGTCAGATAATAACATATTTAAAAGGCTATCATTTACATATTCTTAAGTAATACTTCATATGTGATTCATGTATGTAAGTATTTATTTTATTTGCAGGCTTTGGCAGCAAATAATACAATTTTAAACGGTTATCATCTTCGTGTCTCTCGAAGCGACACTTCAGGCGCGATTCATGATCCAAAGTGCTCAGTGTTTGTGGGAAATGTCCCTTTTGCTTTAGAGGAAGAAGGATTAAGATCAAAATTCATGAAATGTGGTGAAATTGAGTCAGTCAGGATCATTAGGGATAAGAAGACTAATGCTGGAAAAGGTAATTGAAATTCACTCATAAAGACAATATAAACCGAATCTTATAGGTGAAAAGTTGTACAGCACCATGTATCTAAAAACTATCATAAAGAATTTAAATTTACTGAGTTTAAAAAGTTGGTACTAGATGATGATAGCAATTGTAATAAAAGGAATTGATTTTAAGGTTTTTTATATTATGTGTAATATACATACTGACTATGCCTTGGTATGTCCACATAGATTCTAATCTCACAGATGTGGATAGACATCCATAACACGAAAATGGGAACGAATTGTCAATCTAAATTTCTTTTTTGAAGATCCACAAATGTTTTCATCAAATTAGATCCAGTTATTTAGGAGTTCAGTCACATGTATACATACATATAAATTTCTTCTATATACATATTATATAAGTCTTCTATATGTAATTGTTGATCGATAAATATAAGTTTAACTAACTACACATTTAACACAATGGTTTAAAGCTTTGTAGTATCATGAACAAATACATCTCAAAATTCTGATGATATTTTCTTTCAACTAGGATTTGGTTATGTGAACTTCGCATCCAAGGATGGTGTGGAATTGGCTCTTGCATTGACAGAAGAGGATCTCACAATAAAAAACAGAATTTTACGAGTGAAGAGGTGTTCACAACCGACACAGAGGAAAATTGAAAATAATCGGGCCCATACTGAAATGAATAACTTTGGAAATAGCAAATTGGGTTATAAACAAAGTAGTGATCAGAATCAAGGTGCTTTCAGACGTATAATGAAGAAAAGGAAAAATCAGGTGTGAAGAGACTTAATTTGCTTTGTTATATAAGTTTAAGTAGGCCTTAATATTACTTTTGAACATTTTACATACAAGAATACAAATCTTTCCTCTTTATAATATTAGTGTAGATGTATGTATTGTACATGTAACCTTCTATCATTCAATCTATTGGTGAAAACTGTGTTAAAATCCATTGCATATTATTAAGCGAACAGACAGAAAGCAGTTTTACTTTATAATATGTAGTGTCGTTATTGTAATTAACTAAAAAGTTATCACCAATTTATAACTTTTGTAGGAAGGTGGAGAAGGTCCTCCCAACAAGAGACCTTACCTGAATCAACCGCACAAGGAGAAGAAAGCTCGGAAGGAGTTTGTTGGTATGACAGCGGAGAAGAAAAAGGTTAATGTTCTCTTCCTTTAATCGTTTTGGAAACCTTGATTGGAAACCAAAGAAATTCTGATTAGTAACAGTTTGGAATTATCAAAGCTATAATGAAAATACAGTATTTTAATGGAGTTTTATCGCAAATGTTCTTTGAACTGCATCCGCGAACACTTAAATGCGGGTCTTAAAATACGACGTCATCTATTTGATACTTTTGTATTATAAACCGCGCCCTCCAGCCGCTGTTTCGTTGCTTTTAAATCTCTGATATCTCCTGAGATATATATTCTATTGCAATGCTTTTAAGGGCAATTTTGATCTAATGTATTTGATTGGATAAAGAATAATACTTTATTATATAAAATACATTATTATATATATTTTATCATATAACTGCCTCATTGGTCTAGTGGTTAGTATGGTCGACTACAGACATCAGGTCCTGGGTTGGGCTAATCCAAAAATCAATATTGAGTTTTCTCTTAAGATTTTCTCAATATTTTCCCGACGTTAGGAATCTGGCGGTGTGTCCCACCCCCGTGTCTCGGAGAGCACGTTAAGCCGTCGGTTCTATGTCTGATCTTTAGCTGGTCGTGTCGGATTGCCATCAGGCTATGAGAGTGAAGGAACAAAGAGTGCACTGGTGTACAGTGCCTCCTAACCTGCAGTGGAGGAGTGTGGTGGGTCTATGCTCTTAAAACCCTTACTCCTATGAGTGAGGAGGCCTGTGCCCAGCAGTGGAACGTTAATGGGTTGCTAATTACCTTTTTTTACCTTTTTTTGTAATATGTAAAAGATAAAAATGGTTACTGTGGGCTATCCTTTACAGATAAATGTATACAATCGCGGACTTTTTATCGATCTTTTTGTGTCATACAATTCTGTAGAAAAATAATTTGATCTACCTCGTAAAGTTTATATAATTACAATTTCTTTAAGTTTTTCAGCTTTCCAGTAGTATATATGTATTTTACATATAATATATATGTATCTTCCTCTTGAATCATGATCTATTGTTAAAAACTGCATTAAAATTCCATTGCATAGTTTTAAAGAATCAAGCGGAACGTGACAATGAGTCATACTTTTTCGTATGTGCATAAGGCGATCATGAAATTAAAACTTTCAAACTATCATATTGTTCTTCCATCATTTTATATTTAAAATAAGACAAACATACGGCATCGTCTTTAGTTTGAAAAACTCTTAACCAATTTTCAGAAAAACAAATTCAACAAAGGTCAAAAGAAAAAGAAGGCTCTGAGTGAAGTTTTGACGAAGAAATAACGTTTTGTTGTGTGATATGAAATTGAGTGTTAATTATACAATATTCTAATGATAATTTTATCATAATAAACAAGTTTATTTTTATTTGTAGTTTCATTTTGAGTTATTTATGCCTTTCGTATCTTTTTCATTAATTAACAACTTTTAAAATACTCATGTGTTTGTTTTCGTTAGTCTCAGAAACCGCTAGACCTATTTCCCTACCTTTTAGGCCATGCAACTTAAGTGAAACTTCTTTAGGCCGCTTGAGGTAAACTTTTTTACGGATGAAACGCGTGACGAAAATTACGTCACGATAACGTGCAGCGTTTTTATGCCAATTCGTTTGAAGGTTAGTTAGTTTTAATATTTACAAATGTATGTCGCATTTTAATTTGCCACTCGTAATTTGAATAATTTAATATACTATTTTTTATTTTATTAATTTTATTTACCATTCGTCATTTGAGATTTCAATAAATTATTTATATTAATTTTCGACACTTAATATTTTAAAGACGATTAAATTCCTAACATACCTTCCTTTTTCGCGCCAGTATCTAAAGTTTTAGATTTGTAGAAATATAAACAAGACACCCTGGTGCTTGCTGTTTGCCGATGACATTGTGCTTGTTGGAGAGGATGGAGCTGAGGTACAGAGAAGGCTAGAAATATGGCAGGAAAAACTGGAAAACGCAGGGTTGAAGATCAATAGGACCAAAACAGAACATCTGTTCTGTGATTTCGGGGATCCATCCAGTTTTTCTTCGATTGTCTTAGATGGTGTTTCCCTTCGAGTCTGCTCAGATTTCCGTTACCTCGGCTCTATCTTCCAAAACGACGGCGGCATTGACCGAGATGTTACTAGCAGGATAAATGCAGGTTGGATGAAGTGGAGGCAGGTCTCGGGAACAATTTGCGATGCCAGAATGCCCCTTAAACTAAAGGGGAAGATTTATAAGACGATCGTAAGACCTGTCATCCTGTATGGATCAGAGTGCTGGGCCACCAAAGGGGAGAATGAAAGGAAATTGCATGCAGCGGAGATGCGAATGTTGAGATGGATGTGTGGAGTGACAAAATTGGATAAGATTAAGAATGAGTATATTAGAGGAAGTGTGAAAGTAGCACCAGTGACCGAGAAGTTAAGGAGTGGAAGGTTAGCCTGGTATGGACATGTAATGAGAAGGGAGGATAGCCATGTATGTAAGAGGGTTCTAAATATGATGGTAAGCGGCAGGGCCGGGAGAGGGCGACCAAAAAAAGTGTGGATGAATTGTGTGAAAGAGGATATGTGTATTAAGGGTGTGAATGTAGAAATGACAGCGGATAGAGTGAAGTGGCGAAAGGAAACATGCTGTGCCGACCCCACCTAGTGGGATAAGGGCAAGTAAACAAACATAAATATAAAGAAGACTTGAAAATTAGTTTGCCGAAGAAGTTTCCCTTCTGACATGTGTATTTAGTACGCACGCGCTTTTTATTTTTTATTCATAATTGTTCACCTTTAAAAATTGATTTGTTCTTTCAAGAAATGTAAATGATAAATTTTAGGAAGAAATAAATATGAAAATGACATCAAAACATCGTAAATATATTTAAAACAATGAAAGCAATTCAATTTGCAAAAAGCAGATATTGGTGCTAGGTTTTAAACTTCTACACATTACTCTTTTCTCAGAACCTATTCAATAGTAATAATATAAATATTATATATACATATAGTATTTATATCATTACTATGCCTGATCTCTCTCTGGTCATGTCGGATTTCCGTCACATTGGACTATGAGAGTGAAGGAATAGAGTGCACTTGTGTACTAAACCTGCCAACTCGCAGTGGAGCCGCGTGGCGTCTAAAAACCCTCTCTCCTACTTACCATTTTTTTAATATAAATATTTATACTATTATTATTCAATAACACATAAGTGACGATACGAATGGAAAGCTTTTGTCATAAATGTGGCGCTTTAGCAGTAAAGTTGCTGGTCACTTAACATAGGTGGCGTTAGTAGTGGAGTCTAAAGGTGTCGCGAATAGAATCTAGGATTTTAATGCTCAAAAGTTATTGAAACTGTATTAATAACAACTATTACTTTCAACTTACTATATTAAAAATGTCTCTCATAACTTATTATGTCAAGTTAACCTAGCCGGGGAATAAGCAGGGATTTGGAATCTTCCGTGTAAGCGTTTTAATTTAATGAGTTGAGTATTAGAAGAGTTACATTATTATTATATTTGCAATCATAATAATGGTTTCTCTTCCGATTTTTATTTACGAAAGCGCAAGTCGTTTAAAAATAAGGTTTTTTGTTATAAAAATTCTAAATAGTTAATACGCATCATCTATATTCCTATCATTAGTACGTTTTGTTATACTATGTACGTTTTGTACTAGTCTACTAGTGACATATTATTTTTCTCACTCGAACGCGCTACCGCCGAAAGGAAAGAGCGAGACAAATGTATTACACTAATTTCGTTTTCCCGGATTTGTACGGCCGCGTATTGCGCTCAGTCTTTACCAGTTTTTAGGTATATAAGGCCCAGTCGCCTCATGGAAGCCTAACAGCATGTCCTATTACGATGGCTCTGTTGCAGATTTCCTAACAAATTGACTGTGCTTTCGATACCCGTTTGGATCACGTGTAATTGTTTTGATATCTCAAGTCGGAAGAGTTAAACGAGGCTTTTACATCGTTGAAATAATTATTCAAACTGTTTTATATTTTACTCATAAAGTACAGATGTTTGATGGTACAGGGACAATAATCTTATATAAGAACGGATTGTCGAAGTTGAAGGCTCTGTCTTGCAAACTGCACGTCGAAAGCAAATTCTGAAAATAAAATTTAATAAAGTCTTATACGAGTACTCTTGTTACATGCAGCTCTTTCGGAAATTCATTGTTTTCCAAAAAAAAATTCCAATTGTGATGGCTTCGTTGGCGAAATAGTGCAAGTTCTGTGTTCGCTAGCAAAGGTCTTGGCTTAAATACCCAGGTTAAATTGAGGAATTTACATTATCCAATTCGTCTGGGCATGGATTGACTTCAGCCGTGACTAGTTAACACTACCAGAAAACACATACCGCCAAGCGAAAAAAATTCGTCCTGGTAAGATGCCGTGTGGAAACCTGATTAGCGCGGTTCCATTTTAGACTGTGTTATCAATTACCGCCATATGACATTAATTAAATGCTCATTAAGAAATAATTACACAAATTTATGTCCACAGAACTAACCATATACACATATTAAAATGCACTTATGAGAGTCAGCCTAAGTTTATGGCGTAATTAAGTCCGTAAATTTGTACGTGTGATTGCGTATTGAAATCGTCACTTCGGAGAGTTATATTTAGAGATAAGAGTGTACCCCCTTTTTCCTCATCCCCATCTAAGGGGTAGACAGTTTCACACTATTAAGATCCTTAAGATTTCATATGCAACAAAGCATTTTAACCATATCTACATTTCTAAATCAAAATCGAAATATTTTTTATTCGAGTAGGCTCGAAAAGCAGTTTTGAATCGTCATTAATCTGTCCGTTGGTAACAAATCTATTATCGGTTGGGAAATTTGATTCCACTGAGAAGAAACTCGGCAGTTACTCCTTTAAATATAGTTTTTGTAGATTCAAGTATCAAGTCCAAGGATTTTTGTCACTTAAATAATCTACAAAATTATAAAATGCCTTTTGTAATACGACGTTTTTGACATATTTCTTAAAACTATATGGAGGCAAACCCAAAAGTGATTCAGGCATCTTATTAAAAATGTGTATGCTCAACCCAACAAATGTTTTCTGACCCTTCTTCACCCTGAAGTATGGCATTATAAATGTAAAAATTTGAATCCTAAATTAAGTAGCAGCCCATTAACGCGACACCATTTAGTGAAGAAATAGAGAGTGCACTTGTGTGTACTATACCTGCCAATCCGCAGTCGAGCAACGTGGTGGGTCTATGTTCTGAAAACCCTCTCTCATATGAGCGAGGAGGCCTGTTCCTAGCAGTGGGAAGTTAATGGGCTGCTATTTACCTTTTTTTACCATTAACGTCCCACTTCTGGGCTAATGCCACCTCACTCATAGAAGAATGGGTTTTTAGAACATCAAGCTACCAAAGTGCTCCACTACGGGTTGGTAGGCATAGTATATAACATATACATAAACCAAAATAACCGAGAGGTTTAAAACAAATCTGCATTTAATAATATTTTTTTTGTTAAATCGTGTAATCTAATGTATATAAATAACTATTATGATTTAAACTGCTTGATGTGAATAAGAACTCACTTTGCTAGAAGCGGGATAGGGTTCAACTCCCCGTAGAGAAATCTTAAGAAATGACACTAACTTATGTTAAAAACATATGCATTTAAAAATATTATTTAATTGCCAAAAATTGCAATTTTCAATTACTATTATATTTCCAACTTGTTAGCCGCACAAACATATTTATAACTCAAATAAGGTAAATCTAAACTTTTTTCAGTTTGGATGCTTTTAATTAATTAATAAAGATATGAATCTTAGAAATATTCTATACTGATACTTAGAAATAATGATATGATACCTCAGTAAATTCTTTAAATGCTGACTGAAGGATATTCTTGAGCGTTTTTCCTGTTTCCTTAGAGTCGTCTAGCAAAACTTGTATCTGTGCTGCAGTAATTGTTTCCTCATCGGCGTCTTCACCTGAGTGTTTTTTTACATTTTAAATAATATATGAGATTAGAGGAAAAAGAATTTGGAATCTGGCAAATATTTTATAATCCAGCACCTATAGACTGACATGCATATATAACAGTGACGGCAATTCGAAAAATATATGTATAAATATCTGTTGTCCGTGTCGCCCACGGATATAATATAATATATAAACGTTTATATGTGTACAGATGTAACTACTTTAATGGTAGAACGGCAGTATACTTTAATATTCAACAATCTAACCTATCATAAAAACTACTTCTATTCAAGGACATTTTAAATTGCACCATGTTAAAAAACTTAATTGTTTATTATTTTTATTTACATGTTTCAGTAGTTTTGCCTTTATGCGGAAAAAGACGTCATGAAATCTAATATTCGTATACGTAAAATATTTACCTAATGCTAATTTCGCAGTGAAGGTATCGGTAAAGTTCTCATTTATGTAAATGATGCCCAAGTCATACTGCCAGTTCAGGGCTTTTTTCGCAGACTCGAGATTGGCGTAGTAATCTGCACTGATTGATTGGTTTTTAAGATGAGCAATAAATCTGCAACCCAAATTAGAAAAAGAACAGGTATCCTTGTACGGGCAATTTCCATCTATAACTTTTACCTCGTCATTTACGATTGCCTGTAAAAGAAAATATGTATACCTATAATAATTTAAGGATATCTCTTTAGCATACATTACGGGTTAATACAAATTTTGAGTAACTTTAAAGTATAAATTTTGAGTCCTAAATTAAGTAAAAGCCCATTAACGTCCCACTTTTGGCCACTGCAAATGCCACCTCACTCATAGAAGAGACGGTTTTTAGAACATCTACCTACCACAACGCTCCACTTCGGGTTGGTAGGCATAGTATCTAAGTGCACATGGTAACACAAGTGCACTCTCTGATCCTTCCAGTGGGGTAGCTGTAGGGTAGCAGGGCTGGTAAAATGTAAAAATGTAGTTATAGTGGTATAACTACAGTAGTTGGATACATGGCATCGCGGACTTTTTTAGATATTAATAAGTTCTATAATATTGTAGAAAATTTTTTTTGTTCTTTCGTCAATAGTTTCAAACCTTGGCTTACATTATGCATTTTTCTTAGCGATCCCTCCTTTTTTTGAGAAAGTAATACGGCCTATGTTGTTCAGTGAAATGGTGAAAAATTTTTTTACTTCGGTCCAGTAGTTTTTGCGTGAAAACGTTACAAACATGCACACTTATATTATATACTCACATACAAAAATACAAACTTTTCCTCTTTATTTTCAACTTGCTACCAATTATTTACCTAACTGGAAATGGTCCCGATATATTTAATCAAGCTAGTAATATAAAATTAATATGAATACCTAGTTTATACTAAGCCAGATTTGGGTTTTATTAGCTTGATAATAAATAAATCAATTAATATCATTTATTGCATTGCATTGACGTAAAAACGAACATAGATATTAAAGAAAGTCTTTAGAGTTAAGCGTTTACGATATTCCAAGAATTCAAAATAATCATAGATAAAAATTTGTTACAGTTTCTCTTTAACTATGAAATTAGATTTCAATACTATAACTATCAAAATAATAAAACACTTTACCAGCTTCTTGGAGTTCAAAGAACGGCCAATCGCAAGCCCGATGAATACCATCTGCATCACAGATATAAGCAAAAATACGTAGTTGTATCCCATTTTATTAAAAATACCTGTAATTTCATTTTTGCTTAGGTCCAATTAATTAAAATTAAAAAATTACAAAGTGTTAATAAAATTTCACTGTCGATTCAAAGTATGCCGCGAGAAATATTTGTTTTCCTCATAAAACTGGATTGTATCATTACTTGTCCATATTTTTTTATAGAAATAAACCGTTACTGTTACTCATATATAAGCAAACTAATTGGTAACACACTCAAATAATCCATCAAAATCGTGCTAACCTTTAGAAGTTCATTAACATAACATTTACAGAAGATATATATATGTCAAGATATATATAAATATATATATATATATATAAAGTAAGTAAGTAGCAGCCCATTAACGTCCCACTGCTGGGCACAGGCCTCCTCCCTCATATGAGAGAGGGTTTTTAGAGCATAGACCC
>JACTOM010000330.1:2119488-2195553 GCA_015832385.1 Elymnias hypermnestra
TATTATATATATATATATATATATAAGAAATTAATCAAACTTTTCAAAACTTATAATGGAATTATACTGTTATATTTTTTATTTTCAATCGTTAATATAATTTATGCAAAACCGAATAAAAACTAGTTTCAAGGTTACATTACGTCTAATAAAAAGGTGGACCCGGTAGACTCCTCAACAAACACAACACAAATGGACATATAAATCGTAAAACTTCGTACACTATATGTATCTGGTTTACGAACGTCTACCTGTATGATGATATATGAATATAGTAATCGGTACATTGGACAAGAATTTTATAACCATTACAACTGGTTTCGCTCAATGTTGATTGATGTTGTAATTATGCCTAGTGATCCGTTAATTATTATTGCCCTCTATGGCTATATTATATATTATATTTGTATACAATTTAACGCCAGCTTATGATGTCTCCATCTTGTGAATGATTCGAGATAGCACAGTGCAAAGTTAGAAATAGAAAGGTGCGAATTTTACTTGATTAGAGTGGTAAGAAGTAACGGCCAAGTTTTATCATATTACTGCTTTTGTTGAACAATTCAGCTCATATATAAATATTCTTTATTCAAGTGGGATCAAATCACTTTTAAATAGTTGGTAGTCTGTCCGTCGGTAACAAATCCCCACCGGTTCGGAACGTTCATACCGCTGAGAAGAAACCGACAAGAAACTCGGCGGTTATATATATAGTAGCAGCCCATTAACGTCCCACTGCTGGGCTCAGGCCTCCTAATTCGTATGAGAGAAGATTTTAGAGCATAGACCCACCACGCTGCTCCACTGCGGATTGGCAGGACTCGGCGGTTACTCTTTTAAATATTGTTTTTATAGGTTACAATGTGCCTAGCTTTCATGTGCAACTGGAATAAAATTCAGACATCTTTGTCACTTAAATATATTCAACATTTTTGTAATAGGACACATTTCTTAAAATTATGTGGAGGCCAACCCAAAAGTGATTCGTTTATTATTAAAAATGAGTATCACGAACAGACTTGCTTCGTTGAGAGACATCTTAAACAGGAGCATATCACATATAAAACGCTTTTTGTATATCAAACTTATATAACCATTTACCAGTTTTACTGAAACTTTTCACAAATAAATTAACTTTTATAAATTTAGATTTTAAAACCTCCAAATGCCGATAGCCTTCACCAGTCCAGACCTAGACAAATTAGAAAATATAATTTCTTAATTTTACATTGCTTGGAATCTAAGCAAATTATCTCTACTCTTATACTGTAAGTAAATAAACTTTTGTGGTTACTAGTATAGTTATTATAGTTATTCATAATTTCTTTTTAGTATACTATTTGGACATAGCTGTACAAGTCTGCCAAACCGCAATATAGTGGGTTTATGCTATAAACATCCTTAGCATAGCTATTTCTTTACTTACTACTTACACTATCCGGTTTGAATAATTACAGTTGACTCGTAATACATAGAAAAACCTGCTTCATTGGTCAAGTGTTCACCATGTTCGGATGCATACATGAGGTCCTGGGGTCGAGCGAATTCAAAAATCAATATTAAGTGTTCTATTAAGATTTTCTCATTATTTGCCCGAAGTTGGATTCTTGGTGATGTGTTTCACCTCCGTGCCACGGAGAGCACGTTAATCTCTCTCGGGTCGTGTTGGATAACCGTCACATTGGGCTATGTGAGTGAAGGAACAGAGAGTGCAAATGTGTATTATGCCAACCCGCTGTGGAGCAGCATGGTGGATATGTGGTCTACTAACCGTCTCCCCTATGAGTGAGGAGGCCTGTGCCCAGCAGCAGGACTTTAATGGGCTGCTACTTACTTTACTCTGAAACCGATAATATAAAAACATGCCGACATTGTTTTTTTTATTCCAATTACTACTACTGGTTCATTCTCCTTATATATGTCTTGTTTAAATTTTTAATTGTTAATAAAATATTTGTTTATTCATCCTTATTAAAACAATCTCTTAAATTAGAGATAACGGTTCGACGGCCTCGCTGGCGCAGTGGTGCAAGTACTCGCTTTGCGAGCAAAGGTCCTGGGTTCAATCACCGATAGGGAGAATTTAGGAAATTGCATTTTCTAATTTATATAAATCCGGACTGGTGAGCGACTTCGGCCGAGGGTAGTTACCTCCCTACCAGCAAATATGTACCAAAGATAAATGTTCCGGTACGATACTGTGTACACACCATAAGAGTTAAATGGCTACTTACCAGATTATCGAGCTCCCATTTTACATTGTATCATCACTTACCATCAGGTTCGAGCTCAGTCAGTAATAAAAAAAGGATCTCGTTTTAAAAAAAATATCTGTTCCAAAATTAGCGTGCTTTCATCTTAGACTGTATCATAAGCAACAAAGAAATATATTTTGCGAAAAATGCACAGCGACATCTCAGAAATTTAAGGGAAGGTTTAAAGGTAAGGAAATAAATTAAAATCAAATAAAACAACTTTATATTATTTGGTACAGTATTATTGTTTAATTGTCATTACAAAAATGTCAATGTTAGCAAAAATAATCACAGTCTGACACTTCTATTCTAAACACTATACAATCTATATTGGTAGAAAAATAATGTTGCTCGTTAAAAAAATCGTACAAAACTCTCTGAGTAACAAAAGAATAAAAAGTAAAAAAAAAAGTAATAAATAAAATTAGCCAAGACTCCACTGGTGACAATAATCGCGATGACCATTTTTTACAAAAGACATCATACAAATTTATTTGGCCGATTTATTTATGGCCATTACAAGCGGGGTTCAAAAGCTTGACAGCAAATATATATTTTTTTTACAAATACGTTAGTTGACCGACAATTTAACAAATACATTGATCGTATAATAAAATGAAGAATTTTACGTAAAAAAATTGCAATACATCACTCTTAATCCACTAAGATTACCCTATACTTACTGTATATACATAACTATAATATATTGCTTTTCCAAACAACCATTTTAACCGAAATATAAAACCGTTCAAAGATGGCGCATAATAATACAAACAATTAAAAAAAAAGAGTACTATTTTTGAAGTGAAAACTTCTCTATGCAAGCTGTATACTTTAACTTGTGAATATTGAATGAAAATGAGCCGTCACGCTTGTTACGAGTAAAGACGGTTCACGTCAACAAAGGGAGCGACAAAGTTACAAGTCAACTCGTCACTGCAGTTAATTCATTATTTCACAGCGTTTATTTAATAGGTAATTGAATAAGACTGATCTGTCACATTCGGCTATGCAACACTCATTTAATATTTCAAATGAATATAAACGAAAAAGTTGTATTTCGTTTTATTAAGCTTCCCTTGAAGTTTTCACTTCTGTCGCGTGGTCTTAAGTCAATGTCACATCGAGTTTTTTTTTAAATAAAAAACTTTACCGCTCTGAGTTCTAGATTTGCCGAAGACGATTCCACATTGACATTAAGTTCACAATAGAAACAGTGGAAGTGGAAGGAAAAAAGAAAATCACCATTATGTCTATGGCACCATCTTAATCTATGGTAACTCATTATTCAGGTATCATAAACTACCTCTACCGGAATGACCCGAAAAGCGTTGGACCAATCATAATTGCTAACATTCCCTAAACCTTAGTACTAATGTACTTGCTACTATAAATATAACCTAATATTTACACGTCGACTAACAGTCATTTAGCTATATGTACTAGAACATTACTACGTAAATATTCGTAATCAATATTTTGTAAGACCATAGATATTTTACATTTACTTAGCAGATATTTGTGGTTTTAAATATAATGTCATGTTTTTATGTAACGTCATATTTTATTTATATAAACTTATTTAAATGTGATATATCTTTACTATTGTTTCATGGTAGATATTTCTGGTTTTCAATGTAATGTCATTATTGCTTTTTATGCAAGGCCATAAGTATTTCATATACACTTATTTAAACGTCATAATTTTTTGTGTTAGGTATTACATTTATAGTCAATGTCAAATAATATATTATATAGTAAAATTTTACTTTTCGTTCAGGTAACAGTAACATCGGTTACGAATATACGTTTCGTTTGAATCGTTGAGCTGTTGAGCAAATAAAATTGATATGCTTCGTCGTCACTGTTATAAAATTATTCTATAACATGAAATTCCCATTTAAAATAGCAAATTTGTTGTCGTTTATTTGTCTTACTGTATGTTTGTATACTTTATAGTACAATTTTATTAAGTAATCACTGTCTTTTGTAATATAGGACTACATACGATATGTTTATTGTTCCCTTTAAATTGTTTATAATGGACATATTTTAATGTTGAATTATATAGTTTTCAATTTTAACTTCATTGTATATTTAATAAGCGACGCTTTTTAAGAAGATTAAACAAGTTTTATAATTTTTCTACGACAATAAAGAAGGGAGCATAAACAAATGATTTTCAAAGGATCTATGAAATCTGTAAAAATTTTGACGACAGCTTAAAGCGATTTGAAGTTATCAATTAAGAAACATCATCAACCGCGTTTGAAACGGAGGATTGTTATAGTGACGACCAAAAATAATGCGATCCAACCCAAAGTGGCCACAAAACCTAGATAGACTTCCGGATCTGAAAGAGGCCAACCTCTGGTTAGGACAGATCGTAAGGCAGATGTTGCCAACGTTAGAGGTAAGCAGATAGACATGCATCTCAATGCCCAAGGCATGCCTTCAATGGGCCAAATAACCCCACTAAGCAGTAAAGTAGGGTAGAACGACCCCAGCGCTAATTGTATAGCGTTTCTTTCCAGTTCACAGGCCGCTGAGATGACGAATCCGAAGCACATCCCGCAGAGACCTTGAATTAATCATAAAGTTATTAATCTAACATTCCTCTCCCAACACACTTTTGGCCAAAGCAGACAATCTCGTTCCAAATAGTATAGGTAACAGATTGGTCCGTGGCCTGCGATCTCGATACACTTTAAAGTATATCATGTCAATTAAGTTTGCAAAGGAGCATATCGATGTCAGGTATTAAGAATTTATATATATAAAATTAAAGATAATTTTTATCTGTAAGAAATAAGCCAAGGTTGCGTCATGTGGCTAACATGATTGACCTATTTTTTCACAGCATCTTACAGGAATGCAAGTCTTTGCTGGTAGGGTGGTAACTAGAAGCTTCCCATTTTGCTTACAAATTATGTATATAAATATACTATTGACGATTATATTGCGTAGAACACATAATGTCACCCACCTTGAAGCAGCGTAAGCATGACGACGTAGAAGACATTCCCATTACACTTGACGCCGAACACGACAATCATAAATATGAGCACGAGCGCAGTCTGACCGCACATAACTACGAATTGCGTGACCACGTGCGAGAACAGGATCTCCCCGGGTGACACCCCCGCAACCCAACTACGGTCCAGCAACCCCTCCGTTCGCTCGACGATCAGCGCGGATGACGTCAGCGCCACAGCCAAGAAGAACACGATCCTGCGTAATACAAAGATACACACCACGATATACCACCACATACACAAAGACAAATTAAAATTAAAATTCAAAAAGATTAGCAGAACTTTACAAAAAATGTAGGTTTTTCCACAAATTTACGACTGATGATGATGAAGACTGAACCTACCACAAAATCAGTTTAGTTAACAGGCTACACGTATTCCAAAATTGTTCCCAGGATATACAGGTTTCCTCACGATGTTTACCTTCACAGTAAAGCACAATCTTAAACTACTATTAGGCGTATGAATTTTTCAAGTAAACCTTTGAGGTGCCTGCTGAGGAATTTGAACCTGTGACGCGTATGAATTATGACATCATGGCTCATAAAAACTTTTGGAAAACTTATATACTTCATTTTATGGACAGGGCTGTCCACGGAGATCGTCGTGCTGTCTTCAAAGGATGTTATCAAGTAAAAAAAGGTAAGTAAAAGCCCATTAACGTCCCACAGCTGGGTACAGGCCTCCTCACTAATATGAGGATTGGCAGGCATAGTACACAAGTGCACTCTCTATTCTATCACTATCATCGTCGGTTGGGAGGGGAATCCTACACGACCGAAGAGAGATCAGGCACAGGACCGACGGTTTAACGTGCTCTCCGAAGCACAGGGATAGATCACACCACCAATTTTCCAACTTCGGACAAATATTGAGAAAATCTTAATAGAAAACTCATATTATTTTTTGAATTGGGCCGACCTGGGACTTGCACCCAGGACCTCATGTCTGTAGACTAATATGCTAACCACTAGACCAATGAGACAGTTAAGTCAAGTACAAAAGAGTCAAGCATGGATGCGTTCCTGTACCATTCAAAACATTCTGACCTGGTTTGTACCCTATAGTCTGGGATAAACTCAAACACCTCGGTATGCCTTTGGATGGGATAAAATTCTGATGATTTAGTTCGGCAAGCGGCGTTAGGCAAGGTGGATGCAGCTCATCGAAGCTTTCCTGTATATGTACGAACTGATCGCGGAACTCAGCAGTCATCGTGTCAATCGATGGACGTCCACTGCTAGACAAAGGTCACTCTTAATGAATTTCACGGGGCCGATCTTGCTCCTCTTGTATTCAGCGGCTGCTGGCGACCCGCCCGGCTCAGCAGTATAGAGCCTAAATTATATGAATGAATACTTACGTGAGAATAACGCCAGGCGCAACGAAGTCGGTAAAAGAAGGGTTATTGTCCCCGTATATAGGATCCTTAAAGTCAATCGGAATGTCTCCTACTTTCGGGTTGTAATTACATTTTGACAGTAGATCCTGAAGTTGAAAGTGTTACATATTAATTTTTTTTACGCAGTACTCAATTAATGTTAAAGCAATTAAGTAAAGATGTATACATAGATCACTAAAAGACAAGAGCCAGTTATTCGGATACACTGCGTCTCATTACTCTGTAGAGTAGTAAGAGTATTTGTCAATTGCTGACATATATGTAAAACGCTATAAGGTTACCTTAGAAAATTTATGTTGTTAAAAGCACTAAGGAAGACACTACATTAGAAAAGTCATTATGGTAATTAAGTTTTCTTAAAAGTTCTACGTAACTTTGTTAATGGCGTCATGTTAATAATGGCATAATATATGATAAGCGATTGAAATGAATTTGTCATTAAATTAAATGTTAAGATATTAAGCGTGTTTTACGTTTTTTGTTTATTGAAGTGACCTTCTTTAGGCGCGAAGCATCACGAAGATGTGCAGCGTTTTTTATGCTTTGAACTCAAGATTAGGTAGTTTCAATATTTACAAATAACATCTGGCATTTTCATTTACCACTCGTCATTTGATAATTTAATATACTATTTTTCATAAAATTTAAAATAAAAATATTTCATAAATTCTCTTTTCAGAAATTAAAAAACGAAAAACAAAATTTAATTAATAATTTCTAATAGCCAAACAACAGTGGCATTTTTATTTAAAATTCGTCATTTGTAATTTCAATTGTATTTGTATTAATTTTCTACACTTTTAATATTTTAATGACAATTAAATTCATTCGATTCCTATCATCCCTATATATATATTTCCCATTTTCCCCTCCCTTTAAGTCCCGGAAATCTAAAGATTAAGATGTGTATAAATATAAACAAGACTTAAAAAGTAGTCTGCCTAAGAAGTTTAACTTCTGACATGTGTACTTTTTACGCTCGCACTTTTTTCTGTGCGTGTGTTGCGTGCTTTGTGTGTCACCGTTCTGTGCGTGCGAGAACCAGAACTTCACAGAATACTGTATACTTTTGGTTTATTTCTACAAACGCGTGTAAGTATTGTAAGTACGTTTGAGTGTATGTGTTTGTGTGTGACGTATGAAGGTACCTTGGCGAAGTCGCGGTAGGAGAATTGTATGTCACGGCTAAGCATGAGGCCAATTTGCTGGTTAGACATGTCAAGCCAAACTTCCACTTCCGATGACATTATGGTCTCGTTGTCTGCAGTGTCCGCTGTAAAGTGATATATTAATTTTACAATTATTTTCCATTTCCTACAGTTTAACAATAAAGGCTATATATTGCTGACAGGTTATCGGTGACTGTTAAATCACTTGATGTTAAGTATACACACAAATTAAAATATGCTATTTTCTAAATTTGTTCTAACGGGAAACAAACCTGGGAAAAAGCAATGTAAATATATATACTTATAGATGAGACTTACACAGAGCCAATCTTGCAACGAGAGAGTCGGTATAATTTTCATTGAAGTAGATTGCTCCCCAAGCATCGCCTTGTCTAACAGCGTTTAGAGCTGCATCTAGGTCTGGATAGTAGTTCTTGATGATGGACTGATTCTTGAGATTCGCGAGGTATCTACACGAGAGGTTCTTCATAGAGCAGGACGCGTTGTAGGGACAGTAGCCGTCAATTATGTTCACATCGTCATTTACTACGGCCTGTGGACAAGCAATTTATGTAAAGAACATGTAAAAAGTGTAAGCACAATGGGCCGTATTATAAAAGATGGAATAAACAAAACTAGTACGCGATGTAAATTAAGGTCTATAGTTACATATTGATTTTATTATAAAAGTTAAACCAATCTATTAGTTCAAGGGTCGGGAAATTTTTCTTATAGAAGAGGTACAAATATTAATAGGATATTGATACGGGAAATTTCATCTAATAATTTTTTTTAGAAAAAGTTTTAGATTTTTAATCGTATTGATTTTGTTTACTAATAAAAAATACTGTTATCTAACAAAATTTATGTCAAATTTTAACTCCTACTTTTAGAAATATTTGGTTTCTCAAACAAAGCCAACGTCAAAAAAAAGCAGTAAATGACATAAATGTTCACAAAACTTGAGACCGGTGGTAAACTAGGACCTGCATGTTGATATAGTAACAAAACATAAGTCTATCTACAAGCGACATCTATATATTCATTGTGTAACACTTTGACAATACAATAAACAGTACCGAAAACGTCACTGCGTGTCTTACTATCACTGCACGGGAATAATCCTTTATTTCTTGAATTTTCCAAAAAATCAAAGTAGCATAGCGAAAATGTTTTAAAAGATGAATGTTAATGTGTAAAAAGAGTAGAGATTGAATACAAAAAAGATAATGTTTTCTAAAATAAAGATATATTATGAATTAAATAAATTTCATAATATTATATATTTTAAAAGTTAGAGCACATAATAAAGATGAAAAAGTAACAAAATAAAAAATGTTTCACTGTATTTTCAGTTGGTAAATATTGGAAATAAAAATGTAACGAACTCACAGACGTAAACAATATAACCAGTGATGACATATGATCCAATATGACTATTTATTATAATAATGTACATAATTGGGGAGGCACTGCCATCTAGTGGTGAAAAAGTACTTGTGCTATATTGGTTATTCTTTGGAAGTTACTGCTTTTATATATTCATTGGGATTCAAAAATTCTGTCAGTAATTAAAGGGTTAACATGAGTGTCGGTGACAAGCTGTGATAAGAAAAACCGTACACCCTCGTTTTATCAAAATCCAATAGAATTAAACTCCCTAAATAATAAATTTATACCGTACCGATAGAAACACGACAATAGTAAAGTAGAGTTTTTAATATATAACATAATACTAACCAGCCGTAGTCCAGTAGGATCTCTGCCAATAGCCATACAAAACAGGATGACCTGCATCACCGGCAGCGCGAAGATAAACAACATAACCCCAATATTCCTCCACATTCTTAAGAAGTTCTTCTGGATTAACGCTTTTATCTTCCCTTTCGATGTAATCTGAAATAATTTAACATACTATTCAAATACAAGGAAATAGGCCTGATATTCTAAAAATTACAAATTAACTTGATGAACAAGATATGCCCCTAAACTATTTACCATGTATCTATGCCTGTGTGTATGAAAGTTAGTATTATATTTATGTATGTAGGTATGCATTTTTGAATGCACATATGAATTTACATGTCATTAAAAACAGCAATAATCGATGCTAGAGTGAAATTAAAACTTACGTTTAAGCAACCGCTGCAGTCTTCGCATTCCGATTTCACGACTTCTGTCATCTTACCAGGTAGCTGAAAGAAATAGATAATACTATTGTATACATTTTGATGACAAATATTCCTTAGTTGTCTAACAATGCATATACTCGTATACACTTAAGCGGCTTATTTTTGAAGTTTCTTGAAACTTGATGTAACGAAACAACGACAATAAAAAGAGACAGATACATAAATTCATAAGATTTAACATGGGTGAAAATAAGATAGGAAGCATTATACAGTGTTTTTTTATGTTCTTGGTTCTCTTTGTGCTCTACTTCGTACCCCCTTCGCTTGTGTTTACATATGCATAATGGGAGTTAAAATAAAATCATCACTAAAACCTACAATTATCCTCTTTAGCAATAGATAGGTATTGCTGAAAAAAAAAAGTAGCAGCCCATTAACGTCCCACTGCTGGGCACAAGCCTCCTCACTCAGTAGAGTGAGGG
Organism: Elymnias hypermnestra; assembly: GCA_015832385.1. NCBI lineage: Eukaryota > Metazoa > Arthropoda > Insecta > Lepidoptera > Nymphalidae > Elymnias > Elymnias hypermnestra. The sequence continues at coordinate 2,129,964 of JACTOM010000330.1, forward strand.
TTTTTAGAGCATAGACCCACTACGCTGCTCCACTCTTGGTTGGCAGGCATAAGTACACAAGTGTACTCTCCATTACTTCACTCTCATTATCCGATGTGACGGAAATCCGACACGACCGCAGAGAGATCAGACGTAGGACCGACGGCTTAACGTGCTCTCCGAGACACGGGAGTGGATCACACCGCCAACTTCCCAACTTCGAGCAAATATTGAGAAAATCTTAATAGAAAACTCAATATTGACTTTTTTTAATTGGCCCGATCCAGGACTCGAAACCAGGACCTCATGTCTGTAGTCGAACATGCTAACCACTAGACCAACGAGGCAGTTATTGCTGAAAATTGTGTAAATTCGTTAAAAGACGTAAGGTATCAGACAGCAGAATCGATTTCATTTTATATTATGTGAAGATATCTTCTTAAAATCTTGTATATATCTTTTTCCTGCTCAAACCTCTTGAATTTATATTTACAATTTGTTTAGGTGATTCTTAGGACCAAATTGAACATTATTTAATAGTTAAGAGGTTTAGTTTATTATTGTTAGGTGTACCTAATTTTATTTATTATTTTAAGTTAGAGGTGATCGATAGGATGGTATAACCGTTTTACAAAATCACTTCGACCCTCCTCCTTCCTTATATATATTAGCAAGGGTATATACTTACATCACCATTTGAGCCAGCAGCGTGATCCGCTATAAGTACCTCCTTACTCTGGTGGAAGTTCAGTCCAACTACTTGCGCGTCTTCGGCCGCGTAAGGCGCCTCCTCCCGTTTCGACATCTTATTTAAACCAAGACCGCCACTGACGTTCAATTCCACTTGATTTGTTTGACCTGAAAGTAATTTAGCCACAATATAGTAACATATTTTTCTACCATAAGTAAGTAGCAGCCCATTAATGTCCCACTGCTGGGCACAGACCTTCTCACTCATACGAGAGAGGGTTTTTTAGATCATAGAGCCACCACGCTGCTCTACTGCGGGTTGGCAAGTATAGTATACAAGTGCACACTCTATTCCTTCACTGTCATAGTCCCATGTGACGAGAATCCGACATGACCGGAGAGAGATCTGGCGCAGGAGCGACGGCTTAACGTGCTCTCCGAGACATTTTCTTAACTTTAGGCAAATATTGAGTAAACCTTAATAGAAAACTCTATATCCATTTTTTAATTAGGTTGACCTAGGAATCGCACCTAGGACCTCATGTCTGTGGCAGAACATGGTAACTACTAGACTCATAAGGCAGGCAGCGATATGCCTTACAAATGACTAATATTATGATTTTTAAAGCAATAAATATTGATGTCATATCTCTAACTAAAGACGCTCCTCAAATTTACTAACCATTTATTAAAAATATACGTTAATTTCGCAGCATAAGGTGCACCAATAATTTGAATCCATTTTCTATGTAAAAAATGTATCTTTTGTAGTCCAAGTATTTACTCTAAAAAGAGTAGAGGATGGAAACACTGCTGGAGTAATTACAAATATTTAAACAAATAATGAAGCGACAAAGAAAAAAATAAATTCATGGAGCTGCCGCATTGGAGCTGCGTGGTGGGTCTATGCTCTAAAGACCTCAGTCTTCTTAAGACTTAAGACCGAGCGTCTTGCAAAACATATTTCTTTCATTTTTGGGCCATTCTTGGGTCGTCTCGACTGATGACAAAAGTAGAAGAAGTACATTTGTTCTAAACAACAGTGCGCAGACAATTTTTCAATACTAGAGATGTATGAATAGCCAAAATTGGGTCAGAAGAGCATTATAGCACTTTACTATAGAAGAAATATAGTAAACTAAAATGGAAATTATTTTTGTCTAGTTACCCAGTGTCAAGATAACAAAAAAAAAAAAAGTTTATTTGATATTAAAATGATATTTACATTCATTAATAAAACCGTTAACTAGAAAAAAATGCTAAATAAACCTCATCTTTTCTGCTGAGTGACTATGTTATGTTCGTCCAAGATATTTTTTTTAAAGAAAACAATAAAATAACCTTTTTGAATCAAAACTTCCGCAAAATTAATGCTTCGTAACCATTAAAGGAAAAACCATAATTTATATACAAGCGCGAAATATGAATATCGCGCAGTTATAATTCAAATATTATGCTAATTGTTAAATTGCAAAAGTTACAAAAAAAATATGGTGATTTTCCATATAAATTGACTCATCTTATACAGATTGTACACAATAAAAGTTAATGAGCAATTCACGCCGATATACCAACGGTTTATGGATCTTAAAATATTCTTATTATCGACCTGTAAACTCAAATAGACAAGGAAGTATACATAATTATACGCTACATTGTAGTATTACTTAAACGGTTGGAATTTCCCGTTTCCGTAAAAATTTCTTAATACAGTATAGGTTAGTCATTTGTCATGTCAAAATCGATACATATGTTTCGGACATTAGGGATAACTAATAGATCAAAATTAAAAGCGCGTACGTAAAATTTAAACATGTCAGAAGTGAAACTTCTTTGGAAAACTAAATTTTAAGTCTTGCTTATATTTATACAAATCTAAAACTTTACCTTTCCAAAACTTAGAGGGAGGAAAAAAGGAAGATATGTTTTGATGAATTTAATGAATTATATTGTCATTAAAGTATTAAAAGTGTCGAAAATTAATACAAATAATTTATTGAACTCTCAAATGACAAACTTTAAATAAATTTGACACGTGTTTCTTGATAATATTGGAGATTATTAATAAAATTTTATTTTTGAATTTCTAATTTATGAAATATTTTTATTCTATATTTTATGAAAAAAAAAATTAAAATGCAAATTAAAATGCCACGTTTCTTGTAAATATAAAAACTACCTAACCTTCAAACGAATTAGCATTAAAAACGCTGCATCTTCGTGACCTTGAGGCGCATGAGGGTAAATTTTTTACGTATGAAACGCGTTATTAGCGTTAAAATTTTTTTGCCAAAGAAGTTTCAGTTCTGACACGTGTACTTTGAACGCACGCAATTTTGTTTTAAAGAAGTTGAAGATGACTACACATATTCTGCTGCAGGGACATGTAGATTTCCTTACGATTTTCGCTTATGAATAATGACTAATAAACAATTACTAGGCACATAACTTTAACAAAAAGAATTTAGAAATGCCTGCCCAGGATTTGAACACGTAACTACGGCTCATTTGAATACTTGCACCAAAGATCATTGTAGATGAATGTTAAGTTTGCGTGTGCGATCTGACTGAGAGAACAAAGCAAGGTAAAGTCGACGTAATCGCCGATGGAAGCGCCTGTGTACAGAACCTTGTTCTCCTTTGAGTGCAGTTACGAAATAAATGTTTGTGTAATTTACGAGACCATAATGAAAACTGTTTATTGGTCACTACTGCGAATTAGTCACCGCCTAACCGAGCAGTAGTTATGAATCGATAACTAATTAAACGATGACCTAGATTCGATTCAAATTAATCGATCTCGATATTTTTAAGTATTGTTCAATAGCTAGAATGTTCTTACAAACGTTTGTAAAATATATTTAAATTGTATTGGGTAAATAAAGTTTATTCGCTCGGAGAAAAAAATTAAAACAGATTATGCAGTTGTAAATATCGAAAAAAGTCTGTTAAGGAACAAAATGTCACTATCATTAGCGTATAATATCCAATATACTGTTTAAAAACCCTTAATTCAAAACCACTTCGTATAATTATTTTTCGTCGCATTTCATGTATTTATTTCGTCGAGACAAAAGCAATTTAAGGCACATTTAAGAAAGTTAATCAAAAAATAACCTGCAAAATATAAACCGTCTAGTAATATAAAAGTAAGACAGCTTTATATGTCAAGAACAGGCGCGCAAATACATATGAAAATTAGCATGTTATATAACAATGGCTGATTTATTATAAACTAAACTAGGCATGAACGGTTAATCATAATATGCAAACGGCAATTGTATTAAGAAATTAACAATGTTATCCATATCCCTCTGTTTATATATTTTCGTAGAGGGCATTAACCGAATCTAATTAGTAGTAACGGATTCCCTCGCGGTTGGACGGATTTAAAAAAGCAGTTTGTAACGGTTTCTAAAATATAGTTTTATTTAATCCTATAAAATTGCAAAATAAAATGAAGTCTAGACCAATTCGCTCTGAATAATTTTATAAAATAATGCCCCCAAATGATCCATTTGTATGTTTGAGTGGACATTTATCTCGAGGTGTGTAAAAATCGCTTGCCATTTAGGAGGAAACGTGTGCTCTAATTACGAATTAAAGAAGACATAAATTTTATTACTTTTATGACATTTCCTATTATTGTTACTTCTTAATTCATTTACAAATTGGTTAATTTATTTGAAATCAATAAGCAATTCACTGTCATAAATTAATAATTGGTCTATTAAAGTGGCATACTTATATAATGATATTTTTTATTAGGCAGAAAAACGCGTTTTGACTTTCAGTCCAAATGGAAATAATTTCTATAGGGACGTGTGTTAATCCTGATTGTCAAATATTATGTGTTTATGTTAATATTTTATCATTAATATTATCGATTGTAAAAGACTTATAGTTAGTTGGATCGGTAAATTAATATTCTATAAATTCTATGAAAAGTATTACTCAAAATACAACTGTGTAAGCAGCATTAGATAATTGTTATGTAAGTTAAAATTACACACATAAACACATGAAAAAAGCATTTAACCTAATAAAATACTTACTGATATATACGGTATAGCAAGAGTCTTAAAATGGTTCAGAATTACCAGAAAGGCAAAGAAACGGTGACTTCGACCACCCAATATCTTACTTAGTTAGTCTAGTGGCCACTTTTATGGTGTCTAGGGAAGGAGGAACCTATTAAGTTCCCACAATTGGGCATGGTCCTTCTCAGTCACCGGAACATTTTAGAGAATAAACCCACTACGCTGTTCCAAACCGGATTAACAAGCTACACGTTCTACAAAATTAAATTAGACTTGCGGGTTTCCGCATGATATTTTCCATCATAGATATTTAGATTATTGTGTATATCGCATCGAAGTCTAATCTTATTGGACTATAAAAGTGAGATAAAGGAAAGTTCATCTGACTCTACCTCCTAAAAATAGCGATAGCTACCTCTATGTTCGAGTTTGGCCGAAAATTTAACATTTAAAGAATAATAACAATTTTTTACAAGGTTAAACTTTAAAATGTTCAATGTCTTTGACATAAAGAATTAAGTGTTACCTAATTATACAGATTGTCATCGCCTATAAATATAAATCAAACAAATTAACATTATGTACAAATTAAATAATATGTGTATGAGTACCTTACATTATTCATATATGTCCGGTCCATTTATATTTATTTTAATAATATGTTTTAGGAATGTTTGAAGACGCAAACGCCTGTTATTAGTCTTACACAGTTATAACCTAAATAAATGGACAAAACGATCAAATATCCTTAACGCATTCATTAATATCGTGTAATACATTTTAAACAACCTTGAGATTGAGAGATGAGATGTGAAAATTCATAACGTTGTTTCACAGAGGTCGTCATTAGAATATTTTTATTAAGGTATAAATTGTTATTCCAAAGGTTTACGTAGCTAATTTGGTAGTGTATTTGCTTTATACTACAAACACACAAGATATAACTTAACCTTCATAGAATATTTTTATATAATATTAAATTATCAAATACAATATTAATTTAGAAAAAAATATTTTGAAGGCCACATATCAAGCAGCTGGTTGACGAATACTATATTATATACTTTAATTAGCTAGTGGTGTTAACCACATAAATCCCGATCCCGAGTAATTATAGTGAAATCCATTATTTGTCGGATCAAAATGTCAATTTAAGCCAGTGGCAGGACGTCAGTCACATACCAACATACAGAATAATTTTATACATGCATAAAGATAAACTGCCTGCTCTTAAGGCTTTTGGATGACTATAACTGGTTTCTAGTACGAGTTTCATTATTTATTTGATAGAGTCGTCGATAGGAAGAGAGAGTGAGGATGCAGCCGTCTCTCCTGCTTATGGCCAGAGTAATAAAGCGATGCAGATTTGTCCAACTCTTTCCGCTGTCATAAACTTTCAGTCGAATTCATCCCAAAGATCAGGGTGGATCGGATTAAATAATATATCCTATCGTACACGTAAAAAGCGTTCTTCACAGCGGATCAATCATTATCCCGCTGAATACCACATTTTATATGATCTAATGGGCAGGATATATATAAATCAGTGCCACGTTTCGTTGTAATTCTATAACTCAAGAACGGGCTTACCTATCCAAACCAAATGTTTAGACTTTGTTCGGATTGTTAAGTAGATGGTTTATGTGAAGATTGCACAAAATCAGTCAAGCAGTTTTTTATTTATCACATTTTTTGTAACAAATGAATGAATTGAAAATTTTTCAGATGGGGATTTTGTTGTCAAATTAAACCTTTTTAATTTGATTTATTCTTTTTAATTATCCAAATGGATTTCGATTTAGTTTTAAAATAGCTATTAATATTTTTTTTTGTTTTAATAAATCAATTTAATATTTATTATATCAAATTGTTTATTGAAATATTCCAATTATTTTTTTTATTATTTCCCTTTCAGTTTCAGTCAGTATTTGTATATTTTATACATATATGTATATGTAAAAGGATTCTTATAATCTCATTCTAAACGATTTTGAAAACATTACAAAAATTAGAAAGTTAGTTACCTTGTCGCCTTGAGAGCTTAAGGAAGACATCTTCTAAGGAAATACAACTATACATGGTGAGGAGGGCTTGTGGGGATTCTTCTGCTAACAAACGACCGCTTCGCATTAGTCCAATCTGGAATTATAAATTATTATATTGAAGTAAAATGCTTTTAGGCACGTTTGATATGGGGAGTATGCTGGTGAATGCGTGACGAGAGCGTTACATTGCGACCGGGCGAGGCCAACCTACAACCAACTTAATAAATTTAAACATATATGTATATACATGCAGACATTTATATAAAAATAAATGTATATACATTTATATTACTTCAGTTGTTTGGTCGAAAACACAGTATTTTTTATTATTAAAACTTATCTATTATATATATTCTTGTATTTTTATTTAGTATTTCTACTGGAAGAATGAATATTAAAATCAATCCTCACAAGTCGTTCTGCCTATAACAGTCCTGTAAAATTTTTGACCATGTCAAGACATACGTTCGTTGAGTGTGCTTCAATTACTTTAGTTTTTCATAAAGTCCTTCAATTTTTCAAGACAAAAATAATAAAAACCAATTAATAATTATATACCAAATAAATGATAATAAATTCAAATAAAAAATACGACGAAAAAATTTTAAAAATAATAATGGAATTCAAACCAGATACCCAGATTTATTTAAACATTCACAACCAAGCGTCGTTTAACATCTTAAACAGTCACGTTTCCTTGATCACGTGTCGCTGAGCCATTTACGTATAAAACCTTGATTTTAACGAAATCATCGTCCGTTCAGTACTCATAAACATTTTATATGCAAGAAAAACTCGACTTTAATCCATGAGACAAGTAAAAAATTATGCACTAAGTATATAATGCATTATATGACAGTATTATAATGGATTTTTTAAAATTGTCGTTGCGGGTTCAATTCAGTACAAGACAAGTTAAGGAAAATATATTTCCTAAATTATCTAGGTCTAGAATGGCCCTGGGATTTTATTGGGCATGGTTACTTGCTACTCTACCCCTACAAACGAGCAAATTATCCTTCAGTATCATACTGTGTAGAAACCGATCAGAGGTAAAATTCAAAAGCTAACTACCATATTAGAACTATCACTTATTCATCGTGTGAGATCACAAGAAGCACTAGTCTAGTAATTTCCTGTTTAGACCTACCATTGCAAAGGAGTAAATATAATCAAATTCAAAAATTCTTAAGTCATGTAAACCAAAAGGTTAAATAAAAATATTTACAGATGTCGGTATTAAAGAACGGCTTACAATCTAAAGTTACGTGGGTTTCTTCGCTCCCTGACTGAGAAGAACCCGCGACAAACTCAGCGGGGTATCTTTTCTTTTACTTTTTTTTTAAAGTGCCCCACAGATGATGGTAAAAGAAAAGATACCCCGCAGGGTTTGTTGCGGACACAATAAATATTGTAGTCAAGAAAATATTTATTTATTTCATGTAGATTGTGAATTGGGAAAGTGTGAGTGATACGTTGAATGAATGTGAACCGAATGAGCGAATAATTATGTTAGGAGATTTTAATGGATGGGTAGGTGTGAAACGTGATGGATATGAAAGGACTCTTGGTATGTTTGGTGACAAACGGGTGAATGAAAATGGACGAAGTTTGCTTGGANCGGGTTCAATTCAATAAAAGACAAGTTAAGGAAAATATATTTCCTAAATTATCTAGGTCTAGAATGGCCCTGGGATTTTATTGGACATGGTTACTTGCTACTCTACCCCTACAAACGTGCAAATTAAAATTATCCTTCAGTATCATACTGTGTAGAAACCGATCAGAGGTGAAATTCCAAAGCTAACTACCATATTAGAACTATCACTTATTCATCTTGTGAGATCACAAGAAGAACAAGTCTAGTAATTTCCTGTTAAGACCTACCATTGCAAAGGAGCAAATATAATCAAATTCAAAAATTCTTTATTCATGTAAACCTTTACAGCATTTTTGAACCGTCAAATACAGATTTATCTGCACATACATTTTTATTTACAGATGTCGGTATTAAAGAACGCCCTACAATCTAAAGTTACGTGGGTTCCTTCGCTCCCTGACTGGGAAGAACCCGCGACAAACTCAGCGGGGCATCTTTTCTTTTACTTTTTTTTAAAGTACCCCACAGATGGTGGTAAAAGAAAAGATACCCCGCAGGGTCTGTTGCGGGCACAATAAATATTGTAGTCAAGAAAATATTTATTTATTTTATGTAGATTAGAGCAATTTATTCACTCTTAAGCTTTCTATAATTGAACTAATCCATCAACTTATTCCATTTTTAGGTTTCCTGAGTCACTTTGATAAAAAACGCGAATATTATACAAATAAAAATATTAATGTCGGAAAATTTATGCATCTTGATATTCGTATAATTAAAGAGGAAAAAACTGTGGAATTTTTTTTACATTATATTTGAGTTCATTATAATTGTATGAGTTTTGCATTAAATATAAAACTATTCTTTTCGAGATAGATATATTAAATTTATAAAATTTATTTGCATATTATAATTACGAATTATAATAGTTTTTATACCACATCTTCAAAGGGGTAAAAACATTTTATTTTCGTATAATTTTAAGGAAAAATTGATGGCGTAATTTTTTGATACATTTAAGACTTTATGAGTGTTTCTAGTCATCCTTGCTATTAAATATGATAAAGTTTTTGCTAATATTAATAGATATTTCGCATTTTGGAAAGCGAAAATAGTACAACTTTTGTTTTGCAAAATAAATTAAAACAGGAAACGTTATATTAGCAAAAATCGCTTTCTGGGAACTTTGATCTTGATTATCATAAGACCCAACCATAAAACTTATCGGACTTTTGACATAAATTTCAGAATACAGAAATAAAGATTTACACAAGTTAATAGCTTATTGTCGGTGATGTTGAGGTAAAACCCTTAATACGATTTTACTATTTGAAAAGTAGGAGTTTACTCACACAATGCGCTTGCCTAGCTTCCTCAATATAATGTGTGGTGATGATGACAGTCTTATCTCCCGAACTTGTGATTCGAACCAGGTGAGTCCAAATGGATTGCCTCAGCAAAGGGTCAACTCCAACGGTTGGTTCGTCTAGGATTAGAAGTTCTGGGTCGTGCATCAGAGCTACTGCAAAAGACACTCTACGTTGTTGTCCGCCACTGCAAAATCAAATTAACTTTATTTTTCAAATTTCCAATCGCTATTCAACACTTTTTTACTGATTCAATCAAATAAAAAATCTTAACACTATTTTTTAAACTTATAGAAATTTAATGTTGAACCTATATTTGACGATTCAAAAGTGCTGTAACGGCTAACTTGAATAAAAAGTTTTTGAATTTAAATTGTTAACGCTTCACTGTAAGAGGGTTCGATGCCCGGCATGGCAGAATTGGGAAATTGAATTTTCTAATATGTGCAGCCTTATACTGGTAGGAGCCTTCGTCAGTGGCTCCTCACTACCCTCCTAGTAAAGACATACAAAAACTTGCATATGGTAAATTACCTCTCTACCATCTTGGACTATAGGGAATTAACTCAATTTTTTTATATTACTTGTTTTCTTAATTATATTCTGTAAAACAAATATATTTTATTTATAAGTAAAAATGCGAATATTTTGGAACATATTATAGTATAGTATATAGGATGTCATATCTAATATGTCTAAATAAAAAATGCTCTCTGGGGCACCTACTTCCATTTCTTTCTACACTATGTACTATATCGGTGGTCAAATCTGTTAACAGTTGCGAAAGGTATACTATGGTAGGTTATTACTTTAAAAGTAATAAATTATAGCCTATTTTCACTTGGTTGGTCAAAACCCATAACCTTATTTCTTATAAAAAATGATGTTATAGTTAAGTGACTTTCATAAAAATTGTATTAGTAAAAGTTTTGTATACCTAAGCTTGAAAAATGGTTGATTGCCATTCAAACCTTTAATTTTTTAGTTTCATATTCGTGGCAAAAAGAACCTTACTTTTATCTCCTATATCATCTCTATACAAAAGTTTATCAATATTGCTTAAGCGACAAATTAGCTAGAGCTACCTCAGTATTAATAAAGTTACATCTTATAGAATTATTTTAATACTTTTAACGAAGAAAAATAAGCATACACATTTTTAGGTCTTCTTGCGTAATATGTTTTGTTACGTACAGAAAAAATCTAGTTTCTATTAATTAGAACGTCCTTGTGCTGTCGGCACGAATGACGATGGTTTTATACTGATAAAAGCCATAAATAGCATAAACAAATTAGTATACCTCTAGATACAATATTCTATCTCAATTTACATGTAAAGGACATTGAACACCTGTCTGTTAACAAAAGTACCCAAACCGGTTTATAATTACGCCCTTAATAGCAAACCAATATCCTGTCCAAACGAAAAAAAAAATTGATGTCAATAACCTATCGACATCAATTTGTATTGATTTTTTTATCGTTTTTATTCGAAAATATCAATTATTTTTAAAGCACTTTTTGTATGAATAATGATTAATTCAATTCCTATGATGTGTATAGGAAGCGTTAACATATGCTTGAAATTAAATGTTGTATACTACACCGAGCACAAGGACTTTGACGTCAGATATAAAGGCAGTACAAGCTTGTAAACCAGTTTACAAGCTTGTAGGATAAAAATTAAGTACATGTAATGAACAACGTTAAATTTTATACACACACTGTTTAAATAAAATAAAGAAATACAATGGCAATCGTTTTTTTTTTTGAAATTGGGATTGTTTAAGCGATTGTGACTGCTACCATGCGACGGATTTGCAAAGAATAATCGTAATGAAGTCGCTTAACACATAATGAATCGTAGTTATGCTCAACCTTTTAGTTGAAAGTTAGTGCGCAAGCTTAAATTTTCAATTTTGAAATTGTTTTTCAAAAGTATAAAATTTTATATGACAGTTTAATTTTAGAGGAGCGACTTATTGACTATACCAATGGACAGGTTACAATATGCTGCTTGCTTTCATCCCTTGGTGCGCAATACACCATTTTTAAATTCCTACTATTAAGTTCATACTCTCGCTATATATATATAAAACTTTTCTCTTAAACTTTTAATCTTACCATTGAAAGTAAAATACTTTTTTATTCATCCAATCAATATTCACATACACTACTTAAGCTTGTAATGACACTAATTGCCTTTAATACATCTTTTTCATTTAAATAAATGTTTTATTAATTATAATAAATTAATTAATAATCGATTTTCCAAAAATTGTACAGCGCCATCTATTGAAAGCTCACATAAAATATTTACAAGTGTCTTTCTATATAATGAGTTTAAAAAGTTCATGCTGGACTTAGGTGTAGGAATTGACTTTGTTTTGTTGTATATAAAAGAACTATTCTCGAGCTCAGTGTAAAAAATTATTAACAGTTCGGCAGCAGTCGGTGCTATGTAAACATATATCAGTAAAGGTTTTCGGACCTCCAATTCAAAAGAAATTTTTACTTGACTTTTCATACTGAAAGATATAAGAGCAAACTAGCTGAGGGACATTTACATATTATGAGTAATAAATAGGTTTTACAGATTAGCACAATCCAATTTCAATATCAATTCTCTAAATTACTAGGACTTCATAAAACGTTTTAAGGTATGATTAATCAATCTCGATTACACTGATGCGGATTTTTTTTTTGGTATTGAATATCTAATAAAAAAATGTCTTAAGGGTAATATAGTTAAGTGCAACAAATTATACATAACACACTTCTACTTTTCGGACACATATAGAAATATACACTCATGGATAAATACATACTTTTTATTTTAAAAGGGTACCAACAGCTCACATCTTAAAAAAGTAAATTACAAATAAATCTTAAAAATAATAAGTTTTAGAACTAGAAGTGAACCTACTTACTGGTAACCTCAACATGCTTATATAATAAAAGTACACGAAAGGAAAAAACACATTACAAAAAATGAATAACAGAGTTATGATTAAACGACAGCGACAACTAAATAACATATTAAATAATTATAAGGTAACGAATAGAGATATAAAATTAAAAGGTCTTCATACATACAAATAGAGTCGTTTGTTTATTATTTTAATGTTCTCCGTTTTCTCATTTAATTAATTATGCAAAAATTCCTAAACAAAGTCATTAGGGATGCTCACAAAGACCTAAAAATAGAGCTCGTTTATAATTACATCGAAATAATTGCCAAAGCTCATCACCAAAGACTTCGTCATCACGTGAATCCCGAAGTTGCAAAACTTCTGGATATCACACGGACAAAGAAAGACTTAAAAGAACAAAACCTTTTGAGTTAGTGAAAGTGCAGTGATACAAAAAAGTGTAGTGTAGTGAGAATTTTTAAACAAGAACTCAAGAACAGTGTGAGTCAATAGATATTATAGTAAACTAAGCATAGTCGTTGGACTCTAGACTTAGATAATACAATTACACATTACGTAGATTAGGTCAAAGTATTAATTCTAATTAGTCTGTAAGGCTAGATCGTAATCTACATTATAAAACAACCATTGAATGGTTTTAATAATAAAATAAAATGTAAATATCCTACCTATACTTAGTCTAATGTACTTTACTTTTTGTGGAGTGCGCTATCGCTTAAATTACAGGTTTACCTAGTTTGAAGATAGTTGTTTATTCATTAATTTAATATGTACTTCTAGACTTTAATGCTCATTTACCTGAATTTATTTGTATCACATATTTTTGTATAATAATTTTTTATTATTATTTTGATATTGTATTACTTGTTGATTTTCATCGCTCAGTAATTCTACATTATTTGGAGATACCACAAAAAGTCTTTGGCTATTAGCCAGTGTATAAAGCATTAAAAATTTTGCTTAAAGAAAACAAAACTACGTTTTAGTAACATGATAGCGTTCTAGATTTTATCCGCATCCGCCAAGTTATGTTACCAGATTGAGCAAGTAGGAGCGGCGACGACCGAACACTTACATAACCTCACCGAGTTATATCTACATCGACATTCAACTGAATATTATAATGAATTGTAAAACTACGTTTAAGAGTAGAACAATATCTCGATACAGGTATATATAACACCTAATACCAAAAAAACCTAATACAGCGGGTACAAAATGCCTGTGCTCGATTATGCTTCAACATACCACCTCGCTCACGCGTTACTCCTTACCTTAATGCAGCAGATATATTAAAAATGGAATTCCCGCTTACTTGTATAATGAATTAAAAAGGTTCAGTGATACGTCTGCACGCACCACTCCTAAACCTTTCCTTGCTACTCCAAAACATAGAACAGCTGCATTTAGGGGAAGTTTTAAATTCGCGGCCACTAAATGCTGGAACGACCTACCACCACCGGTTTGTTTATTACAATCTCGTGCGACCTTTAATTTAAACTAAAACTGTTCCTTCGAACAGAACAAAAACAACTTGAATGTGTTAAAATATCCGATGTTAATATATTTGACATTATAATAGAAGTAAATTTAATGAAGAAAGAATAGGAATATATTTAGATTTAATGACACTGATATATTATTCAATCCAAAGTAATATATTTGACATTATAATTGAAGTAAATTTAATGAAGAAAAAATAGAAATATACTTAGATTTAATGACACTGACATATTATTCAATCCAATGTAATATATTTGACATAAAAATAGAATTAAAGTTAATGGCACTGACATGTTATTTAACACAATATAATTGACAAACTGAATTCACTATGTATTTTCTAAGTTAAGACGAATTTTATAGAAGTGGAAAATAAAGGCTTTATTTAGTATTTATTATTATTCGGCTGACACTAGTTTCAGTACGATGCTATATTGAAATCCTCTTAAGGTAAGTTTTTATTTACGTTCTTATATCTAACCAGATTAAAGCGATACCACCTTTGTCTATATCCCTGTGGTGTGTCTCTGTCCTGTACTTAAGACAGTGCATTCCGATTCCCCCATATATCCACGATACTGACACGAAATCATGTGAGTATACTTAGACATTACGAAGATCTCCCAGGATTTCTATTGTATGTGATATTTGAAATGCATTATGCCACACCTAAATGGCAAGTGAAGAATTGAAAACGAACAATTACTATACAATATTGTTTCCCATAACTAATTCATACATAGTGCAAGTGTCTCGTGTATTGTCCATTAATGCAAGTTTCAATGAACAATGAAATGTGCGTAAACACTGAAGTTTCGCTACGGTTTGTAAGCGCCAGCGGAACATTCGATTTGTCACACTCATTGTCAACTAATGCCTCTCATTAACGTGCGCAGGCGCATCATGTTATTTGCACGACTTAGTTTTGAATTTCACTTGTTACCATTTAGCTTTTTATTAATATACTCGTATGATATGGAATAATACAGTTATATAAATATTATAAAGTTCTTTGAAAAAAATCTGTACAGGCCGTTTGTTGTAATAAAGTGTTAAATATATAGATTATAGAATAATGTAATGAGTATTAGCTTCACAAGTAGACCTTCGAATCCCAATATGGCAAATTGGGAAATTCTATTGACGAATAAGAGGTCGTGACCCAGGCAAACCTTATGCATCGAATTATTCTAGATATTCCGATACAAATCAGTGTAGAAGCAAATAAGAGGTAAATCATTACTAAACAAGGTTAAGTCATTGCTTATTTATAAGATATATATTATGTTGATTACTAGATGATATCATCAGCTTTCACTTGTATGATCCTTATTCGGTATACGAATGGTCTTAACATTATACAAATATGTCAGTTTTCAACTGATTTAACAAGAAAATACATTTCGGAGCAGTCTCTGAATTATTAGTTAGTCCTACTATTAGGTCATACTCTCCCTATATATGTTTATTATATATCGTATTAAAATTATCAATAGTTAACAAGATACTTATTATTCATCCACTCAAGTTACAAATAAGTTTTTTAAAATTTTAATCGTACTTCTGTATTTAACAGCTACATCATCTTACTAAAATCTCACATAATAGGTCCAAAGATTTCTTATTTATTTATTTATTTATTTATTCTTATTGCACACAAACATACAGATTTTGAAAGAAAACACTAACAAATTCATAGATAAGAGTGTACAAAGGCGGTCTTATCGCTTAAAGCGATCTCCTCCAGACTTATTACTGTCTTAAGAGCTTAAAAAGTTCGCGTTAGGTGGCTTAAGAACTTTTTTATAATTAGTCTGCATTAAATTAAAAAATCACCGCTTAATGATATATACTTAGCATTATACCGAAACGCAATTTTTTGTTGTTACCCGATAATGAAGTAAATATGATAATTCACGAATATACGAGTACTTGAGTACTCGAATCTTAGATATAAAGAAATAAATAAAAACTATGCTACTGAAACAAAATTGAAAATAACGCTAATTAAAAATGAGTAATATTTCGCATGTAATTGTGTTTTTTATAATAATGGATTTAATATGGCTATTTGTATCAAGTTAATGTAAAGTATAAATTAATGTACTGAATTAAATTGTTTGTCTGATTCATAGACACCCTCAACAGGTGAAATGCGAAAGTTTCAGAAGTATGAAATGTAGTGCAAAGTCCACGGGCTTGTAATAATAAATTCTTTGTTCAATTAGCTCATACGCCCTATACACTATCTATATTTTGTTCAAATTTTCAGTCACCAATGAAGTACTTTTTCATCCACATCCATTCAAGTTCGAACAATTTTTAATCTTATAGTGGATCACAGCGTGTGTTTATACAATGTATATATTCAAATATTGATTTAATAATTATATTTAACTAATTAATAATTGTGTCAGTGAAAAGTTGTATGGCGCCATTTTGATGGCCTCGTTGGCGCAGTAGTGCGAGTACACGCTTTTCTAGTTGAGATCCCGGGTTCGATCCCCGGTAGGGCGAATCTAGAAAATAGTATTTTCTAATTTTTCTGAGTCTGGGCTGGTGGTAAGCTTCGGCCGTGGCTAGCTACTTCCCTACCAGCAAAGACGTGCCGCCAAACAAAAAGATTTGTATTCGAGTTCGATGCCGTGTAGAAACCATATGAGGTATAACGCCTCTTACCAGATTAGCGCGCTTCCATTGTAGACTGTATCGTCACTTACCATGAGGTGCGCAATCACAATCAAGCGCTAAACTGTCAGCAATAAAAAATCATTGGCAATGATGCTGTCTCATTGCCACTTTTCGGAAACATGCAAGTTTTCTCAAAGTTTTAATATAAGGACTTTTTCGCAAGAAACGAAGTGTCAGAACACAACGCCAACAATTTGTTCTTAATATTTTCTTTATTTCTTCTATACAAGTAAATATGGGGCCAAATACCTTTAGAAACTTATTTGTAATAGTAAAAAATATGTAGGATATATATTTTTATATACAAGTCCCATACAATCCTTTAAAAAAGTGAAGGGATAACGAAATATTTGTAACAGGCGTAATGATCCTTGGTTCTTGTGCTAGTTTGTTTATTGTAATTCTAAGTAAAAATATGAATATAACTACAAACAGGGATCTGTAGTAGTTTATATAATAAACGATGGAAATTAACACCAGAGTATACAGTACTAGAACCAATAATTTAACTGTTTACATATGTATGACTCTTACGTGTCTCTACGTTGTATTTAGCACCTAGTTTTTCCCATGACGGAGTTAAACTTTACTTTAGCTATTAAATGGTATTTAAAATTTTCTAATCTACTATAATATAGAGATTTCAAAACGACATGGAAGAGACAAAGAACAAAGGCTAGGTATCCATATTAAGTAAAAAAAATAAGTAAGTAGCAGCCCATGAACGTCCCACAGCAGGGCCCAGGCCTCCTCACTCCGAGGAGCGAGGGTTATTAGAGCATAGACCCCCCTCGCTGCTCCACTGCGGATTGGCAGGTATAGTACACAAATGTACTCTCTATTCCTTCACTCTCATAGTGGGACGTGACGACAATCAGACACGACCGGAAAGAGATCAGGCGCAGGACCGACGGTTTAACGTGCTCTCCGAGACACGGAGGTCGATCACACTGCTAAATTTTTCCCAACTTCGGGCAAATATCGAGAAAATCTTAGTAGAATACTCAATATCGATTTTGAATTGGCCCGACCCGGGACTCGAACCCAGGACCTCATGTCTGTAGTCGAACATGCTAATCACTAGACCAATGCAGCAGTCCTATATTAAACACCTTTTACAATCTTTAATCCTGTCAAGTCGAAAGATTTTTTAAAGTGAATAAAGTTAGTGAAGCTTACGTATAAACGCAAAATTATACTAAAATTTATATTACTTAATATTTTTGACAAAGTTATCGGTTTGTCGGGGTAAAATGTCAACAAAATAAGCTATTATTACTTCTATATCTTTAACTGTAACAGAGTTGAACGAACGCCATTTAAGAAACAGTTACACATAATTTGTAGACGTGAAGGAATCTTGACTCATCTCGTTTTAAGCTCATATATTACGCATTATTTGTTTTGTGTTGTTTTCATAATCATTAAAATTAAATAAAAAAAGAACTCTTATAGATAGGCATCGCATCAGATTATTACAAAGGAAATAAGTTGAACATCAAATGATAACTTTTTTTATATTAACAAACATCGACTATCCTGCAACCATGCCCATGTCGATTAAAAAATAATTGTCACCAAATCATTTAGAGGTTCTATTAAATCCATATCACGATTTTTAATAAATTATTATATATTATTTGTTTTAATACACAAGCACATAATGATAAAAAATTAAATCCAAATATTTTATTGCTAATTGTGTATTTACATGGGAGTTAAAATAAATGAAATAAAATTCCCAATTTATAACTATATTTTTATCGTACAATATTTTAAATAACAACGACTATTTTGTATTTCCCAATGAAATATATTTCGAATAAAACAATATCAGTAAAAGGAAGTTGTGCGATGCCTTTGCCCTTATGTTTCCCTCAGTCTTTTTGAATAATGTAATTACTCAATCTACGCTTATAAATTACGTGTTTTTATAATTATATTTTAACTAGGAAATACCATCCGGAAACATAATAAGGAACGCAAAATTTATTACGAATAATGTCCTCCAAGTTTACTTTGCAGAAATCATTTCTTTCAACACATTACGATTGTTTCTTACAGTTGTTTTAAAGAAATCAATGTATCTGTTTTTATCAGTATACTTCTGCATTACTCAAGCTAAGAAAAACAAATATGGATACTTCTGTATTTGTAGTTATTTATATTATAATAATACATATATTTATATTGGTTGGGTAGGATTTCACAGTCAATTCACTAATAAAGAGGTGATCTGATCTAAAATTGAAATGAGCTAATCTACTACGTATTCTATTTTTTAATACAAAAACTTAATAGATTTGTTTTGGATGAAACGTTATCAAATGCTCACAAAACAATAACTTGAAAAAAAGTTTGGAAATGATCCAAACTGAGAAACGATAACTTTATATACCACACACACAATGTTAAAATATTTATTAGTATCAATTCTACCGCAACATTTTTTATAACTGTGTGCATAAAGCTACTTATTTTAAGAAAAACACAACACGATTTTTGCCGACACCTAATTATACGCACTGAAACAATATTTCATTTCAAATTACCGATTTCTGAGTAGTTTAGTATATCTTAGTCTAAAATTAGCAAGATTTTATTTCAAAGTAGTAAAACAGTATAGATGCAATGAATATGGTTCATGATCAAAGACTTACCTCAAATTCTTCACCATCCTATTTTGACTCGGCAAGTCTAAGAATTCTAAAAGGAAACGTAGCCTTTCGTTTATTTCTCTGGTCTCCATGCCAAAGATCCATCCAAAATACATCATAGTCTCTTTAATAGTGAATTCGCCGTACAAGGCGATTTCCTGTGGCATATAACCGACACGCTTACCGGGGACTCCTGACCCTGAGAGCAGAAATACACAGATCTATAGGCACACAGAATATTTATATCCTTTTTAGTGAGTAATGGAATCATACAAAACAATAAATTCTAAGGTGCTACTGATAAAAAATGAAGTCAATTCCTACTCAAAAAGGTATTGCGATAAACTGTCATCCACTAGAAGTTTTCCAAAATTTATTTAAACTCGAGTAAATCAATAACAAATAATTCATTTACGATAAAATATTTAATCAAGATATAGAAATATAATATAATATAGAAAACTGAATCTTGGACGAAAAATCCCTTACATTAGAATAACTTGAAACTTACATGTATGTAACAAAATTTATGCTTCCAAAACCACAAAGAAAAATCTACATTTTTATAACTAAACAGAAGACGACAATCTGTTTCAGTTATATAAACAATCATTAAAACACGGCATTACGGAAAATTTTTCACTAAAAGCAAAGGTTAAACATTTTTAGAAACTAAAGGAAGGTTACAAAAATCTCCAAGGAAAATGATAATTTTAATGTACCTCGAGTACGTATATTTATATAAACTACAAGTACAGAGTTCAAATATAAAACCGAAAATTTATTTGACGAACGTGACAACCTTGTAAAGTTGCAAATTAGTTTCTTACCATAATTTTAATATTCACATTGAAAAACAAAAATAGTAATTTGAATGCGATTGGAGACGAACGCTCAAAAACATTTGAAAAAAATTGGTTGCCTGTAAAGTTGGTTAACGCACACTAATATCTACGCATGATAGATGCGTCATAAGCCAAACTCTAAGTGCGATCGCGCCTCTGTATCGCTTGTTACGCGATCTCGCTTGCGGAACGTGACAATTAGTCTAGTTTTTTCATTACGACTTTCATCGATTAATAAGACGTTATCGCGTCAAAAAATTGCCGGGATATTAAACCGCAGTGACTATAGATTTCCTTGACATTAAGTTTATACTTATACATTGAATAAGAATAAGTTATGTTTTGAAAACTCTAAATAGTAATATTAACTACAAGATCATTTAGTATATTGCAATTTTGATCGCATGTGGATTGAATAACTCATCTGAGTTAGATAACTCAGAATTACGTTGGTAATAAAGCTACCAGGTTATGAAATGTTGACGATGTAGCAGACCATGTAAGAAATACAAGCGAGACGAAACCTAAGAAAGTCCTGCGCAAAGAACTAGTATTTAATGGAACAAATTTTAAGACTCAACTATAAAGTTAAGTATAAGTAAAATCTTAATTGAATTCTTCTGATAAACTGACTGATTAACTTAGTATAGCAGTGATACAAATCAGGGAAACATGAAAGTTCTGCGACAACGCCAACATTTAAAAGATACCTTTGACTTATAATATCCTTCATAAAATAGTCTAAAAATGTAACTTTTATTTGGATAAGTACAAAAAAAATACTTTTTACTTATCCAAATAAAAGTCTAGAAATGATTGACAACTCACAATGCTTATTATAACTTGCTTACCTTTGGTGCCCGGCTTGCCTCCTAAAACCCATATATCCCCGCTATTAAGTTTCCGTCGCCCTACTATACATGATAGCAGCGTTGTTTTACCACAACCAGATGCACCCAAGAGTCCATATCTGAGGACAAAATAGTTTCTATAACACACGTTGTCAATTATAACACACATATTTAAATCTAGAAAACTAGACACACGTATAAAAAAAATTATTAGTTCTATCATATTGAGAGCATATTGTTTTAACTAAAAAAAAACAGACAAAAGTTTTGAAAGGTGCTTCTTTGATTATATATAAATTACTGCTATATTTTTGATATTAAATCCCTTAAGCATTTTGATGAATTCATGTTAAGCGATAGAATATGCTCGTATACTGTACGATTATAAAATTTTCTGCAATAATTAAAAATGGGTAAAAAAAAGATCGGGATCCTTTTATCTCTCTGTAAAAAAATAAGAATATTTGAATTTTTTTTGAAGTGAAACTTCTTTAGGCGAATGAGGGTAAAATTACGGATGATACGCGTGATCAGCGTCACAAAAGATGTGCAGCGTTTATTATGCTAATTCGTTTGAAGATTAGGCTGTTTTAATATTTACAAATAACAATTGGCATTTTAATTAGCCACTCGTCATTTAATAATTTAATATACTATTTTTCATAAAGTACAAAATAAAAATATTTCATAAATTCTCTTTTCTAAATTTTAAATTCAAAAACAAAATTTAATTAATAATTTCTAACATTTAAAAAAATACGCGTAGCATTTGTGCTTACAATTCATCATTTGAGATTTCAATAAATTATTTGAATTAAGTTTCGGCACTTTTAATATTTTAATGACAATAAAATTCATTAAATTCCTAACACATCTTCCTCTTTCCCTCCCTCTAAATCTCGGAAATCTGAAATTTTAGATTTGTATAAATATAAACAAGACTTAAAAATTAGTTTGGCAAAGAAGTTTCACTTCTGACATGTGTACTTTGTACGCACGCACTTTTAATTTTATTTAAATTATTGTCTATATTAATAACAGCTATTATATAACATAGCGTTTATATACTATAAAAAGTTATAAAAAACAGACTTGACCAGATAATAAAACTTGCATAGCAATTTGTTTATAAATACATAAGTAGGTATAAAAATGAGTATTAGTTCTACGTAACTTAGTATTAAGGTGCAATTAAGTGACGTGCATTTACTAGTTTTAAATGCAAGTCACAAATGGCCTGATTTATTTCACAGAGAAATAGCCTTGCGGAAATTTCTCTCGTTTTCCTGTAACCTTGTGAACTCATATATAATTGTATCTGTCTACTTTTTAATTTGGAATTTGTATAAAGTGTATACATAGTCAATATAAGATATTGTTTTCATATAGCCAGCAAATCCTATACAAATAAAACGATATCTTTTGAAATATAAAAATAAAGGTTCTATACGTATGTATTTCGATGAAGAATGTATACAGTTTCAACACCGTCCTCGCTCGTGCGAGCAACTAACAAACAGACCGTTGCGATTGCGATATGCATCCTCTTATTCTATATATTATATTTGATTCAGAACACCTGCCACTTCTAATACACATATGAAATCTTAATTTTTATGGTTAAATAAATGTAGTAACTCAATTCTAAATTATTTTTACTTACGTTAAATTTGTGTATTAATATTTCTTGAAGTGAAACTTCTTTAGGCACATGAGGGTTAAATTTTACGGATGAAACGCCTGATTAGCGTCACGAAGATATGCAGAGTTTTTTATGCTAATTCATTTGAAGCCTTTGTAGTTTTACAAATAACATGTGGCGTTTTAATTTGCTACTAGCATTTAATAATTTATTACAATACTTTTCATAAATTATAAAATAAATAATAACTTCTCCTTTCTAAATTTTAAATTCAAAAACAAAATTTAATTATTAATTTCTAATATTAATTTATAACGCCTGTCATTTTTTTGTATAATTCGTCATTTGTCATTTTTATTTATAATTCGTCACTTTTAATATTTAATGACAATTCAATTCATTAAATTCCTAACATAGCTTCCAATTTTCCTCTTAGAGGGAAAAGGGGACTAGAAAATCTATAATTGTTATAAGCAAGACATGTGTACTTTGTACGCACAAATATTTTTATTTATATAGTCTAAGTTATTGCATAAAACAGGCGGCTATAATGCTTAACAGTGATTTTTGCTAATGTAACTTGGGTTTTCCTAGCGTAAAATCTAGCAATTAAGAATTAAATGATGACTGGCTAATAGCTTATTTTTGTAATATAAACAATACGGAAGAAGCGATCTAATGAAATTTAACATCAGAACAAAGCCGTAATCAAAAGGATTGTATGAGAAACAACAAAAGCTTCGCTAATAGTAATTTACCGTATCTCTCATTTAAAATTAGCTTTTTGAAGTGTGTCACTATATGTCAAAGCAAAAAGTAGAAATTATAATAAATCAGTCCTGTTTCTTAGAAACCGATCGTTAAAGCTTTGTGATTTTATGTGACAAAAAATATTCTTTAGTAATCGAAATATAAACGCAATTCTAACCAAATTACATTTATCAAAATTTGTTACAAAATAATTATCAAATGATTAACATTCCTAAACTTTATACTTTTTACTATAAGATATGATGAAGGCCGTCACATAAAACATGTCTTATACATTAACTACATATCAGACTACTTTTTATGTGAACCGGATTACGTACGATTTGGACAAATTAACTTTAGTGAACTGTATACAAACGGTAAAGATCTGGTTGGCATTACAGGGTCGTTCTGATAGTTGACAACCTTGTTTATTTTCAAATCATTAATAAACAAGAGATTCTTGGTGTGCATGCATTTGCATACAAATACATGTTTACAAACTTCTAAGTGGCTCATAGAAAGATTCATTAAGAATAAACCTTTAAAACATTCCAGTAAAATTGCTTCATTATATATCAAACTCGAAACTGAATTTTAGTTGGTTAGTTATATTAGTAAAATATTTCACCGGGTCATATGTACAAAAAGTACATTTTTCGTAATTTTGATGATTACATCACCCGAGAATTTATCAACCTAGGACATCGTATTTTTTAAATAATGTAGCTATTAAAATACGATGCCTAAACAACATAATTAGTACAGTAATTAATAATTTTTCTTTGAAACACTGTCACACAAAATTAAATTTCCATACATGACTATACATAGGGTCCGTTGATTTGTATATTTAACCTTATGCAATTAACCTTGATTTTATCGTTAAACTTATTTATTTTCGGTTACCATGAATACCTGCGCGTGTCCACAAATGAAACGCTATATCAGTTAAATCTTAATTTCAAATGTTATGTTACCATAAATTCTGTCGCACGTTATATTTGACCTTCTAATTTGGAAGCATTTAGTAATTACGTTGAAAATATTACCTATTCTACAAACCCGTGTGAAAATAATAAATATAAAAATGATATAACAGCTTATGGAAATAGTAAGAAAATGTTACAAAATTTAGGCCAAACTAACACTAGCTACTATACGAAACAAAGTTACAAAGACTAGTGATGTCCAATGTAAGCTAACTGCCACAACTCGCGATCGACTATTATCAAGCACTGTATCACCAAGGAATTTGTATTTTAGCAACTGATTGCATTTTATATAGAGTGAGTGTGAACGAGTAGTAGGACTTTAATAAATTAATTTTAGTTTAGGAAAGCCTCAGCAATTTGGAAAAAAATTCAGTTTAACAAAGCAATATTAATTTTTTCTTTGTTTCATGACTTCCATATTTGTGTATCTAATCAAATATCAATAATTACGTGTCACCAACTAGGAAGATTGGCGTCACGCCAGCACAGCAAGGACGACGAACAAAAGATTATTAACCTCTAATAACAATGAACAACCCTATGTGACCTGTCTTTGTGTGACCTTAGAGTTTAGTACATAGAGGTGATTAGTTAAAAAATGATGACGTAAGGGTTATTGAAAGAAGGTATGGATTGAACTCATAAGGTCCCCCATAGAACTTCTATATATAAGTGTTGGTGATGAAATATTACAAAAAAACACATGCTCGTATAAAAACAGTTTTAGAATTTTTATAGCGTCTATTACAATGGGAAAAAATCTTTAATGTTTTTAAAGCCATTTTTACTTTAGTAATATTGTATACTAGGGACATTATACACTTCGAAAAATTTTGACTTATTAAAATCGTCTATCATCTAACCAAACTTTAAGAATTTTTAATACAAAAATATATATAATAGGTTTGCGCTATAAATGTTGCTATATAATACAATTAATTGAATATGCTCACGAATACAATTCCGCTTTTCTTGTTGGTCTTTTACAAACATTTTTTGTCTGTGTCTGTTTCATAAAAGTTCGCGTACAGTTGTTATTTTTTATGCAAATGGCTTGTTAAACCAGGATAATACTAATCACTGTTATTTAACATAATGCCCTCTTGTGAGATTTTGAGTCAATATTTAATCAATTATTATATACAGGTTGCTTTAAGAGTAAAAATAAATTGATAAAATATACAAACGTTCAATATAAGTCGATACTATTCCTTTTTCGATGCTTTCTTAAGGATATCTTTAAGATATTTATGTGCGTATAGGAAGACATACAAAATAAATATAACTCAAGGATATTTAAAACGTAGACAACATAGAAAAATTATGAACAGCAAATATGATATGGAAAATAAGAGTTTAAGGCTGAAAAAATATGCATTATGACTTGTGGACTATACGAAACTATAATGCAACAAAAACCTATTAATTACGCCGATGACTGAATACACTTAGGTTGGAATGTTTGTCATATAAGACACTATTTCGACAAAGTAGAGAAAAACATAACGTATGGGTTTCATATCAAACTCTGAAACATGTGTAAAAACAAGCAATATTACAAAATCGTAATTTACATATAAACAGTAAATATGTGACAACTACTTATATATATTTATTGGCTGATAATCACGACTTAGGCTCTGTAATATTAATACTCATGTCTTAAAGTACCTACTTTTGTACTTATTCTATTATGTAAGCTATTTTTGGGGTAAAATCTTTTAGTAGTTATTTTTCGGCTAACAAATGTTATTTCATGCGTAATTTATCATTACAACGTTATATAATTCAAACCTCTGTCATTCATGTTTTAAAGCGATTTCAATAATTCACTCACATAGTGCCCTTTTTGACTGACATGTCGAGATTGCTGAGCACGTGATTCGGTCTTTTATTTGAACCATAGTGTTTGAAGGCATGTTGTACGCATACTGCTTGCTGTCTTTTTTGCCATACCTGTAAACAAAGAAGTTGCTCAAATTACTTAATTACTTTAAAAATACGCTCGAATGACTTTTAAAACTGACCATTTTAAAATGACTATTAATCATTTCATACATTTCACAGAAGAAAAATTACCATTCTAGAATACAAGCATATATATAAGTTGCATTTCTTCAATAATTCGTACAACTAATTATCCTCAAAGATATCGACGTAAACGGCACAGTCGACTATATTTATAAATACTTTTTAATATTTCATAAATGAATCTCAGACATTAAATAAATAATGTAATTATTATGCCATAAGGAAAATATCAATTGGTCCCTTCCTATACGAAAAGTAGCCATTTATTTAATTCACTACCTATTATAGATTAAAGTGTCCATTGTAAATATTATATAAGCACATATGGAATAGCTATATACTATTGTCTTCGTTCGCTTTAATGGATTATTAGTTGAGTCAGGTGATACAAATGATGTATACAACAGCTTTAAACTTGGAAAAGATAGTAATCTTTACAAATTCAAAACAGACACACTCGTAATGTTTGTTATTTTCTATACGCCAAACAGTAAACCAGCGAATGTCTGCTGCATAAAAAGCTTTGTTCTTTTGACAACATCATGAAAATAGCCTTAAATATAATCAAACACTAAAATATATAAATATAACATCAAATAACTTACAGTGCTATTTTTGTCGGGTGGTGCTGAGAACTGTATCTGACTCATCTTGGACTCCTTCTCGTCACCGATGGGTGACGAAGGCGAGGTTTCTCTGTGGACAAAACAAAAGTTTACTTTTAGGCGTTTAGTTATATGCTTTAATTTGTCAAGTACAGAATAAACTGGGATGGTAACGGCCTGCAAGTAAGAGTCCTGAATAGAGTAGTATCTTTGTGCTATATCAATTATTATTAAGACTGTCAAGTATTTGCTTTTAAAAAAAATGTACTTTTATAGCACTATCTTTTAAATAATTATATCATACTTTCATACAAACTAAACTTCAACATACAAGTGAAGATAATACTGTCACCGTAGCTAAAATCGAAAGCTACGATGGTTCCTTCGCGCGACCAATTCGTAAATAACATAGCTTTTATTTCTACATTTAATTTCGTTATCATTAACGCTCATCAAAAATAGGAATATGAATAAAATTAACATATTCTCGTATTTAAATTCAAACAATGAAATGAATAATACTTCAGGAGAAAATTTCATGCCTGTCACGTGCCTCATTCAACAAATTCCTTAACATAATGTAACAGAACACTACCTATCACCAGTCGCGTCGTAAGAGATGATATTATTAAACGTATATATTTTATACATAATATGTAACTCTGTTTCTTTTAAGGTGTACAATAAAGAGTATTATTATTTTATTAAATTTAGATAAATGAAAAAAACTATTTTAAGCCATAAGTAAAATAAAACTCTCGTAGCATTTTCAAGGCTTGGTCATTCATTATAATTGGTTATCACTAGCAATCACAATTTACAGGTTTTTTTTTTAAAGACGATTACAATGTTGATTAAAACGCTCATTGGAATATTATAATCTTATCTAAGTTTAGAGCAGTAGAAAAGTGCTCGACTGTCCGCCATTACATAAACTAATAATAGGCAAAAAGAAACTCAGTTCTAATCATACAAAATTTGTGCCGCCTACATTTAACAATCTTTTTTTTTTAATTCTAATTGCAATACGCATCGTGTATTCAGTCTGCACCTGCGCTGTATACAAGATGCGTATTGTTTTGACATATCGCACACGGTCACCGTGGCGAAACTACGAACCATGGAAAACTATATCTGTCTCTGTTCGTCACGGCCTTGATTAATCACGTTATATGTTGCCATTTCGTTTCGTCAGACTAATCAACGTGCCACAAGGAACAAAAGGGATGTGTTTGATAATATCTTATAAATTTGGTCGTCACAGATACGTAAACGGATAACCTACCTATATGTGATATTGAATGGTTTCTATTAGCATAGTCACACTATTGTATCGATTTACGTAATCTGTCTAGAAGGTTTAAAATTGTAAACTTATGAAAATTATTGAAATTGACATGTAAAAACAAATTTTAACGTAAATGCATTATGACGAAAATTGCTCCTTGTATATGACATAATTTTAGCATTCTCCTAAATTAGCCCTTTCTAAATTACATACGATAGTTTTAAATTTGTAAAGATGATGTAGTTGTGAATAGTATCTAAACGCCAGGTTTTGCCATAATGTTAAAATAAAAAATGATATATTTAAATTGTTGTTATGTCTTAAAACTCTTAATTTATGAAGCGGAGTATTTTTACAAGGACGTCCACACTGCTTCCTTTTTGTTGCAACTTGTACAGTTCAAGTTACTAGTTGTCCATTGCGTAAAATTATGTTTACAAGGAAAATTTAAATTTATAGTAATCTGTTAGTTAAATCACATGTCATCTCCACTACGAAATAAATATAATCACACTTTGTCCATAGAAGAAAAAACATGGTAGTGATTCAATATTATTTTGAAATGGTTTTTGTATCATAGCAAGCTACGTTTTAAATTTTTCATAAAACAATTTCATCACGTATTTTTATTATCGTTCGCACATATCTATAAAGAATCTTTCGGTAAACGTGACATTTAATGAGACTGTGACATAACTGAAAATAATGTATGACTCAAAGACATACATTCATTGATTTAACTTTCGTATTACAGATCTCACGATTTTTGAAGGAGAGTAACTAACCCACATGAGAAGCTGCAACAAACTCAGTCGGGTATTTTGTTTTTTTTTTACAATACTTCAGAGAATTCAGATGCAATGCAGCATGAGTTTCAGTGGTCAGAACTTTTTGCAATGTGTATTAATGATCCGATAAAAAGGTTTTTTTACAAATATTTTTATAACAGTGTGCTTTATTTCAATTTCAAGTCTTTGCAGTTTAAATAAACTTTATCACATTATACGTTGCGGCTAAACAAATATATATGTAGGTATATTAAAAAATTACGTCATGAGATGATACATTGTTATTTACATATATTTACATGAGCAAATTTGATGATTATAAAAATCGCAATCTCCATTACTTTATTTATAGAAGAATTGATCATGACGAAAAGCAAATCACAGCAGGGTTGGTTTAAAAAGACTATAAGTAAAAATTTCTTCCATACAAAAATTATGAAAATTAAAATAAAAACACCAGTACCTGTTAAAAAGGACTTCTTAAAAATAATTCAAAATGTTCATTACTGAGTGACAAAAGCTAACTAACTTGATTTTGTTAGTGTGGCAATCGACGTTTATTATTAATGCTGCCATTATAACTATATTTCATTTCAATTGCACGGTTTATCTCCTCTTTCAACAATAAAAATTCTAGTTTACCTTGTGTATTAAAGTAATTTCTACTGTAAGATTGTAGCAATTACTGTTATTTATTACTGCCTCATTGGTCTAGTGGTTAGCATGTTAGACTACAGACCTGAGGTCCCGGATCGGTCAAATTCGAAATCGATATTGAGTTTTTCCATTAAGATTTTCTCAATATTTGCCCGGGTATTTAGCGGTGTGACCCACCCCCGTACCCTAGAGAATACGTTGAGCCGTCGGATCCTGCTCCTGAACTCTCTCTGGTCGTGTCGGAATGCTGTCACATCGGACTATGAGAGTGAAGGAATAGAGAGTTCACTTGAGTACTATGACTGCCAATCCGCAGTGCAACAGCGTAGTGGATCTATGATCTAAAAACCCTCTCTTATATGAGTGAGGAGGTCTGTGCCCATCAGTGGGACGTTTATGGGCTGTTCCTTACTGTTATTTCTATAACTATGTTCATAATACAATATCATGTATGGGTATTTTCATAGGTCACTTTCTTTCTTTTTTATCTTTGGAAGCATATTAAATAGAAGAAGCATACATTTCAAACCAGCCAATTTTACAGAGAGACTTTTGAAAATTAAACCACAAATTAAAATAACCGCTGGGCCATCAACTAAAATTTTGAATTGTGTTAACATTCATTCAATGCAAATACATGTATGCAATTCTTAAATTTTTTTCTTTCATACTATATTGTCAGAACAGTTAAACAAAAATATTATTAATATTAATTATTTCCACAAGAATGTGGACATCGTCCTAGCAGCAAGCCATATATTCCCAAGCAAATAAAAGTTCCGACGCGTAGCTCATAAATGTCACATGACGTACTTATATATAAGAAACACGTGCAAAATACGAATACGAATTCACGTTGACATCTTGTGACAATTCACTTTTTAGCGTCTTATCTGTATGTACAATAATGTTTTTTCACGATAAACTCCGAAACTATATAAACGATTTTGATGTTTTTTTATATTACTGGACTTGTTCTAACTTAGGATATACTCTATATCCTGTCCTGGGGCCTGTTCTATATGTTTTAATGTTAACTCGGTTACCTAAGCATCAAAAAGATATCGCCGTAATTTATGTTCGACATTCAAGTGTACGCAGACGAAGATGCGTAGCTCAGTTAATAATTTACAGAATAAGAGCTTAGATTAACCAATTTTTAAGTAAAATTTTTCAATACAACGTTTACCAAGCTATCTTACCTATAAAGATATAGTTCGTTTATGCGTGCATATAAACTTGACAAACAAAATCCAAAGTGATTTTGAAAAACACTTTTCTAGTCTGAAAGGGAAATATAACTTTTATTTATCCTAACTTCATATAAACACTTTCATCACAGCAGTTAAATCATTACAATTGTAGAGACAGACAATAGAAATGTTAAGGCAGGCATTTCCAGACGTGCTTGACCGTTGACTCAGGCATTGTATGCAGAATAATGCATTAGCAATATTGCGATAGCATTAAAAACGTAGTCACCTCACACGAACTGTCTCCTTCTAAGAAACAGAAGTATATACAAACTCAATTGACGTTATTAGTAAAACAAAACTAACTTTTATTATTCTTGTTTATTTTTTTTCCTTAATTGATTAATTTTCATTTACATGTCTAAGCTAATATTATGTTCACTTATCTATATATATATATATATATATATATATATATATAAGAGATATCCAGGTAACTTTTTTTATCATCACTACCAGTTTAGCGCTTGACTGTGATCTCATCTGATGGTAAGAGATGATACAGTCTAAGATAGAAGCGCTCTAATCTAGGTGGTATACCCCTTACGGTTTCTACACAGTATCGTGCCGAAAAGCAAATGTCTTTGTTTTGGCGGTAACTAGCCGCGGCCGAAGCCTCT
This sequence comes from Elymnias hypermnestra, assembly GCA_015832385.1. Lineage (NCBI taxonomy): Eukaryota > Metazoa > Arthropoda > Insecta > Lepidoptera > Nymphalidae > Elymnias > Elymnias hypermnestra. The sequence continues at coordinate 2,161,794 of JACTOM010000330.1, forward strand.
TACCATACCAGACTCAGACAAATTAGAAAATAAAACTTTCTAAATTCGCCCTACCGAGGTTCGAAGCCGGGGACTCTGCTAGCAAGGTTGCTTGAGGTCTCCTTTTTGCGAAATTCCACCCACAAGGCGGTTGCGGGGGTGTTAATTAAAAAAAAAATCACTTTAAAAAATCAAAGTTCCCATTTACAAACTATATCTTTTATGGTATGTAAAACTTGCTCGGAATTTTTTTTTTTGACTTAATGGAATCTATCAAAAGTAAATTTTACGAAATTCCACCCTCCAAGGTCAGTGTGTGTATGTTTTTTATTTGTAAAACAATTTGCCTAATGACAATGCTACCAGAAAAACATTCCACGCAGACGAAGAAGTCTCGAGTTCAGCTAGTTTTTGATATACGTATAAGTAAATGTGTCCTAGTTTATGTTCTTTGAATGTTGTTAATGTATATTGTTAGTGTGCTTAATAAATAAATCAAATAAATAAATAAATACATGTCTATAGTAAGTAAGATGAAAATTATTAGCATTTTTTTTTCATTTTGATCCACTCCTTAAATTAAATTTTAATATAGCTAACACCCATTAATTATTAAGTATTTATATTTTGTAACTATATTTAGTAGTATATTGTCTCAAAGAGGAATTACCTTCACAATGTCAAAAAGTTTGTGCGTTTTAATACGCAATGTAATTTAAGTATTTGAATAATATAATACAATTTATCACTGAACCTTGTTGGCTTACTGGTAAGATGCTTTGACCCATTTTTAAGATTAGCGGGATCCCATTTTGGGCAGGCACCACTAAGCTTCTATTTATAAACAAAATAGGTGCCTGATTTTTTTTTAAAAAATCATTATTCTTGTTTTCGCTGATGGAAAAAATTGATGCAAACATATGCAGGTGCATTTCCCGGGAGTCTTTCTGGGATATGTGCATCTTGCTCACTCGCATTGGAGTAGCGTGGTAAGTTTATGGTTTCAAAATTCTCTTTTTCTACTATGATTGAAAGGAGCTGTGTCCAGCAGCGGTCCGTTTATAGGCTGTTACTAAGTACCTAACTACTCAACAATTTATTTTTACAGGAAGCAAGTTATTACATAAAATTTCAAAGTAACAGACATCTGTTGCGTTATTATGTGCGAGGTTCCACGCTCAATCGCGAGGTGAAGGGTCAAAATTGTCTATTGTCTCGATGGAGGTTTCCGTTAGTTTTTGCGAATGTTGTTTATCAAGAATTGACGTGCGAATAGGCTTTAGGCTTCTTAAAGATTCAAAGGTAAATATGTGTATATCTACCTTATATATATACAACACTTTATTGCACGCTAAATAAGGGCACATGTATATTTCTTTCTTTATTAAAGTGTAACTATTCTCCCATCCCTCAAATGTTTTTATCCGTTTATCGCATGTCGAATTACAGCTGGTCGCGAACTGGGGGTGAAATGAATAGCCAAGACGGTTATGGCGGCGCCCATGGCTCATATCCGCAGTTCCACTTGCATCATTTATTGTTTCAATAAAGTGCGAGTATACATTATCTATAATTTGAATTAACTTGTCTACAACTTAATAACTATCACTATGGCATTCATATTTGATTGAATGAAATTATAATTGAATATGAATTCTCTTATACAATATGTATTTGTAAAGATGTAAACTTATTAATTTAATGAGACTTAATTTTATACTTTGTTTGGTAAATAATTAGCAATGAAAAACTATGTTTGCAAATAATTGCTAAATTCTTTAGCAATTATTAGCAAACATAGTTTTAATACATTTTGCACAAGTCTAATGCCTAAATTACATAGAAATCTTAAAACGTTTGCAGCAAACAAAATTATCTTTATACACACAGGAAAATACGTTTAAAACGGATGAGTTTTTAACTAGTTACTAGATATACATTTAGTTGTTAATGTTAAATATTTATGTTACTAGATACCTCTCATACCCAACGTTTATTAATTATAACATTAAAAGCTCACTTTGCATTTTGTGTGCACTTAAAGACTATAACGAGCTCAGTAGTCTTTTTTTATACTATCATCAGCGAATATAGGGCCATGATAAAAAAAATTAAAACAATGGACACACTGTTCAGGTGTAAATTAATTACGGGAAATTCTTGACTAATAATCATATCTGGTGAAAAAATCTCGGAGTTTAACCTTAAAAATGGAAATTCTTAAATGTTATTTAAACGTATATCAGAATGCAATGTATTGGACATTGGCATCACCAGTTTAACCAGTTCTACTATAATCGCATTCGAACGTCGGCCCGAATGGTTATTTATAGATAGACCTGTAGGTTGTGGTTCAAAATTGAACCAATAAACATCGCTGATTTTTTTGAAGTGAAACTTCTTTAGGTGCATGAGGGTCAAGAAGATGTGCGTTTTTTATGCGAATTCGTTTGTGGGTTAGGTATTTTTAATATTCACAAATAACACGTGAAATTTTATTTTGCCTCTCGTCAATTAATAATATAAAATACTATTTTTCATAAAATATAAAACAAAAATGTTTCATAAATTCTCTTTTCTAAATTTGAAATTCAAAAATAATATTTAATTAATAATTTCTAATATTGACAACAAACACGTGGCATTTTCACGTCGTTTGATATTTCAATAAATTATTTGTATTAATTTTCGACACTTAATATTTTAATGACAATTCAATTCGTTAAATTCCTAACATATCTTCCTCTAAATTTGTATGAATATAAACAAGATTTCAACATTAGTTTTTCACAGGAAGTTTCACTTCTGACATTTTTACTTTGTACGCACCGCACTTTTATTTTTTAAGACATGCATTTATTATTAAATTTGTTTTCTTGTTCCATTCTACAAAACATTTTTTTAACTAACTACGTTACTAAGAATAATTATTGAACAAATTTTGAACCGTTCAGATTTCCTGTTCTAATTAGTGAATTTTGTTATTAATTTTATAGTAACTTTTGATGAATAATCCAAAATTTTAAAAACTTTGTGTTATAAGCCTCAACAAAAATAACGCTAAGACATATTCTTTTATGTCATCGATTGAATTAAAAAGTTCGTTTAGTTTCCGAAAAGCTCCTATGAAATTAGCTTATATTGTGTTGCTCTTCCCGTAAAGAAGCGATAACCTGACAATCAACTTAACGTATGTTATCAAAGATCCACGTGCTATCCAAATAGTCTAAAAACTTACTTTCTCAGCAAACGGAAGACAAGTTGAAATACCAGTCGAGATCATGACCCAGTTTAATATAAGTTACGCAAGAATCGAATTCGCTGTATCGTGACATAATGATGGTACCTATTGCATCACTACTGTCAAAGGAATTACTACCTTACATCATTTCTTATAAAGTCTAATTTAGAAGAAAACGTCGTATGTATTATTTGATTTATAATTAGAGACCTTGTCGTGAATGGAACAAAGTTCGTTTTTAAATAATCACACATCAAGGAAGGTAGGAAGTCCATTTTAATTTAGGCTTGTGTCTCAATGCTCTCTAATTATCGTGATATAGTTAGCCGCTTATTATAAAGCATTAGAAATTCGTTGACCGACATTTTTCGTAGTACGATCTTTAATGACAATTCACCTTAATAAACTGTATAACAATAACTTATATAATTCTGTACATATACACATAAGTACGTATTTAATAAAGGTCAAATGTTATAACGTACTGCCGCCCTCTTACCGGGAGATTAAGCTAAGCTTTTTTTCATGCGAATTAATGTTTTGATAAAAATAATTTGCTTTCTTTTGGCATAATTGGACAATTTGGCCCTCATTGCTTTTATACCCTTCCTTTTTAATCCCCTTAAAAGTTAATATATTTCTAGAAGTAGTTTTTTTGTTGAGTTTTCATATACACATTTGTCTTGGTGCGTAATGAATATCGTTTTTTTTTTGTATTGACATCTTTATTACACATTTTTTTCAAACTAGCAAACTATGTACAAAGTTATGTAGCGACTTATTAACGTCACACTGGCTGGGCATAGGCTACCACACTCATAGGAAAGAGGGTTTTAGAGCACAGACCCACCACGCTGCTCTGACAGGGTATACATACCCCAGAATTGCTCCTGGGATACAAGCAAAATAAAGGATTTAAAGAAACTTTTTAACCCTTGACCTTTAAAGTAATTGAGGACGAAAGTTTTATTTTTATTAAAAGGAAGTTAACGGTGCGTGTTAAATAAATTATAACTAAAAGTGCAAATAATCTTACTCATCGTACAAGTAACTACTTGCTTCCACTCACAGTCATATAACGATGAGCAATCAACACTAATTTACTGCTAATAGTGTAGCCAGACACTTTCTTAGAAACTGTACTAAATATTAATTTCAATAAGGCTTTATTGGTTTTAATAATAATATTTAGTATATTTCAAAGAACAACACAAACTTCAAAATCTTCACATGAAATGTAAAGAATAAGGAAAACGTATAAAATATAAACTTAACCATACCTTATACACCTAAAATCATACCATTAATTATGAGGTACCACGAAACAAGTACGTAATAAATAATTTACGCACCAAACTTGAACCTAGCCATAAAAATATCTATGTCAGTGTGTCACGTATCCGATCTTATGTAACACAACCTTTCGTTGCCCCAAACGCTTTGATAGCGAAGCCAACTTTGAAGAAAGAAAGAATCCATGTAATTGCTTTAGCATCAACTTTTCATTTCATTATTTAAATTTATTGACATATCTGAGGGTTCCAATCAGAAATAAAAACGGAACATAGAAATGATGTGAGTTTGTCTGTCTGTAATAAGCTGCGGTTACATTCGTCTAAAATCGTTCTATTTTTGAAATAAAGACTTCTTTAGGACGCTGCACTTTTATGGGTATCAATAACACTAAACCGTCATGCTTGGCTATGTAACGCATGTTCGAATAAAGTTAGCTTTGACGACTAAGGAAACGAGAGAAGTAAAATCAAGGCGTCACTGCTATACTCGCTCGATGACCGTTATACGATAGAGTTAAGGCATAATTTATAAACTATTAGCTGACGCGTGCAACTGCGTCTCTGTACACTTAAATGTGGGTTACAAAGTACAGGCATCTATTTGATGCTTATGTGACTTTGCCACACCCTGCGCCAGCTGACAGCAGAACAAGTGCCTACATGTGATAGTAGGAGCTCCGAGATGACGTCATCCACCTAGATACCAGGACGCCCACCGTGGAGGTGTTCGTCCGAAACTAGGCGAGGAGTATGTTCCGTCACGCGGACAACTCCCCACACATACACGACATTGCCGGCCAGCACCCAAGAGCAGCAAACACTGGTCATCCCCTGCCTCGTGTGCTCCTGCTGTCACCGCCTCCTGATGTAGGCGATGATGACGGCGAAGACGTCGCAATAGCCGTGGCGATACCCGGACTTGACCATTTAATTAATTGATCTGGATGGACCCGCTATCGTAGCCAGCTGGAATCAGCCCGTATGATTGAAGGCAAAACAGTATACCAGGCATCAAATTGATGTCTGAGGAAGATACCCGGGTAAGGAGGCACTGCCTAGAGGCCCGCATCCTTCAACTAAACCCAGGAGAAGGAGCTGACAGCTGCAAACCGAGACACAATGTACGACCAGCCCTCTGCTGTGCCTCCGCTTTTTAAATCTCTGGTATTTTTTAACATCTCTATTTTAATATATCGATATCTTATACTGATAGCATGTATCGGCAAGTTATGCTGTTAAGGGCAGTTTTGATTTACATGAAATATACAACGTATGTAATATATTTAATCGGATAAGAAATAATACTGTATTGTATAAAATAGCTTTGTTAAAAACACATATTTTTTAAAATTAAGTTAAAGACAAAAATGATTACTGTAGGTTATTATTTAGAAATATACCGTCGTGGACTATTTATCGATCTTTTTAAGATAAGCAATTCCGTAGCACCTTAAATTGCTCTATCTCTTAAGGTTTAGTGAGCGTTTAGGATTTAAGCATACAAAAATATGTTTGTTACGATATTACATATCAAATCTCTGATTTTTTTTAGCTTTTCTGTACTATAAGGTGTATGTATTGTACATATAAACCTTTCTCTTGAATCATTCAATCTATTGATGAAAACTTCATAAAATTGCGTTAAATGGTTTAAAAGACCTAAGCGACCAGACTTCATTTTATACTATGTAAAGATTATATTTACATATATTGTAAATGAAAAATAATTGTAGCTTTATGTCATTTCTCATTATCGCGAGTTTTTATAAAGAAAAAAATATTACATAGATAACACTGCAATACTTTTATCGTTAAAAATCCGTTTGAGTTATCTATGCAAAGGTCGCCAGTGATTTACGACAACAGCGCCCTTCATCTCTTGATACACTGACTCAACAGACAAGGTGATACATGATTATACAAAAAAGTTGTATGTTCTTAAAGCCATATGACAAAAGTGAAAACAATTATTTCTTTTTTATTGTATACATATAACATTCACAATATACAACATAGATAATTGTGTATAAATTATTGTCAATAATATATATACACGGTAGAAGTTATATCTTCAAAATTTTTGGCTTCAAGACAATGGAACGAATGTAAAATTTCGGCAAGAGGACAATTGTAGGTTTTAGTAATTATTTAGTTATAATTCCAATTATGCCTTGGTAAACACGAGTGTAGGGGATACGAAACAGCACAAAGAGAACCACGAACATAAGAAAGACTACTCATATCTTATTTTCTCCTACGTTAAATCTTTACGTGTCGTCCTTTTTTATTGTTGCTTTTTCGTTTCATCGACTTTCAAATTACAACGATGCTAAAGAAGTTTTCACTTCAATAATGAATTGAACTGCTTCATTGGTCTAATGGTTAGCATGCTCGGCCATAGATAAGGGGTTCTGGGCTCGAGTCCCGGGTCGGGCCAATTCAAAAATGTATATTGAGTTTTCTATTAAGATTTTCTTAATAGTTGCCAGAAGTTGGGAAGTTGGCGGTGTGATCCACCCCCGTGCTTCGGAGAGCACGTTAAGTCGTCGATCCTGCGCTGGATCTCTCTCTATGATCGTGTCGAATTGGCGTCACATCCGACTATGAGAGTGAAGGAATATAGAATGCACTTGTGTGTACTATGCCTATCAACTCGCAGTGGAGCAGCGTGGTGGGTCTATACTCTAATAACCCTCTCTCGTATGAGTGAGGAGGGTTGTGCCCAGCAGTGGGACGTTAATGAGCTGCTACTTACTTTTATGTACTCTAATGAATAAAAACATAGCAGTGACGTGTTTATTAAAACTATCTCGCTTCCTAAGCCGGCAATAAGCTGACTACTCTGCTTAGCTGGTTAGTTTCTTTCAACGTCCACAAAATAGTGTATACAGCGCGCCTAAGGAAGTTTTTAGTTCAAAATAGTAAGCCAGTCAGATACAATATCCACATCAGCTATAAATCATACTTCACTTTGTCAAAGGACTCATTACATACAGTTTACATTTCTAACATCTTCCGACATCAGCTTGTTTTCTCTAACCTTGACGGTTGCGTTATGGCACGCTCGTATGCATACACTTCATTATTGCCACACTTTACACCCTCTTTTGTCAAGGCTATATTTAGGTCAAATGAACAACCAACTTAAAAAAAAACTGTAACAAATTAACTATCACAAAACAACATTCAAAATGTTATATTAGTGCAATATATAACCCTAATGAATCCTCGTAAAATTACGCTAATTTCTATACATGTAACTCTATTTTTATGAACTCCTTCATCTAAAACATGCGAGCGATAAGATCGAAAATAGGTAGTAAAGTTCTGAAAATTTAATTTGTAATTTTTTTATATATAAACTAATATTGCATATTTTATATCTTTGATTGTTAAAGCACGTCGTAAATTCATTAAGTCGTCACTATTTCACTTTCCACGACGTGATTATAAGTTTTCTTTGTTAAAAATTATATTAACAAAGCAAATTTATATTTAGTTTTAGTAACATTTACTATAAAACAAAATCGTGTTAGTAAAAAAAATCCTACAGGAAAACAATAACGTCACTTAAGAACTTAAGAACCATTAGTATTCGACGCAAACATGCATGCGAGAACTAGTATGCAAATATGTGCAAGCAGGACCTTGCGGGAAGTGACCTCTTACATATAAGGCACAAGGCCTCACTGGTTTGGTTAATCTTATATACTATTTACACTAAACATACGACCTTCGGCTAAACAAACTATCTCAAATCGAAAATGATTAATCTTCGTGTATCTATTCATAATAAGATACCTTATGAGTTACAGAAATAATTTACGTTGCTTCACAAATAGCTGAAATCATATAGTAATCTACACAAACACACACACACACACACACACACACACACACATTTATATATATTTACTAGCTGAACCCGCGACTTCGTCTGCATAGTATATTTTTTTGGTAGCATTTATACTACAGTAACCGTGATGAGTCAATGGTTAACACCCCCGCAACCAAGGGGGGGGGGGGGGGGTTCCGGTGGAATTTCAGAAAACCCGTTCTTAGCTGACCTTTTCTCGTCGATAGGAATATTCCTACCAAATTTCAAGTCTCTACGCCTTATAAGCGCGGGTAATGTTGATGCAATCAAACACTTTACTAATTAACTCAGATTATAATGTTCAATCACTTAATGTTTCCGATATCAATTTACACAAACTCCGGATTGTCACTATTGACTCTTCCCCACGCCTATAGACAGATGGTGCCAGCGTTCCACAGACTATTGCACGCCGACACAGCGTTCCACAGACTATTGTACTCCGACATATATATATACAAATAAAAGAAAAAAATTGTTTCTATTTATGAAGATTGTTTTAGACCACTAAACTTACTTATTCATTGACTTGCAATTTAGAAATGTGATTGCTTTCGTAATGTGGATGGTTATTTAAGTTGAATAGCTTTTTTTACTTCAGACAGGTTAGAACTTTGATTAGCGTTGATAGCGTGGTAACAACCCACGACTGAAGCCTTCCACCAGTCCAAAATTAGATAAATTAAATATTGCGATTTCTAAATTGGCCCTACTGGGGATCGAGCCCGGGACTACTGTTCCCAAAGAGAGTACTTGCAACACTGCGCCAGCGAGGCCGTCAAAGTTGATTAATTATCGATATTTATTATATCGAATAGTATTGTATGAAAAGACAAAAAAATTGTTTTTTTATTGTATAGATCATGACAACGACAATTTGCACTATGTTTTATTTATTTAGTAAATTATTAGTATGTATCGATTTATAACATATATATTTTACGTATTGGTATGGATGTAAACGTGTATGTTTCCTACATACACGTTTACATCCATGTGTGTATATTTATTTATGGACACCACCTCAGGGAGAAGGTAGAAATCGCTGACAAGCGGTAAGATTGCCTAATTGTACCATTCCCTAAGTTTTGTTTTCTGTATTACATGTTTCATGTTTGTAATGTACAAAAAGAATATTCTATCTATCAAGCCATGTCGTCATATCCATGGTCGTCATTTTTTTTTACAGAAATATCATCCACTACTGAAAAATTGGTCACAATTATTTGATAAAATGGCATAGATAACAAAAATAGAGAAAATAAAGTTAAATTGGTTTAATAAAAATACCTACTATGAAATATTTATTTACATCTACAAAGTAGACTTAATTAAAACTTGTTTATATTTTTCTATTCCTAAATTAATTCGCTAGGATAAAGTTTAAGGTTTGTTTTTTAACTAACACTATAGTATTCGGAAATTGAAGTTAAGGTCAAAAGTATCAGAAAATAGCTAAGAATGATTCTTATAAAACATTTTTCCTTCTTATAATAAATAATAAGAACTTGATTGAAAATTTATATATAAGGACAGAGTGAACGAATAGTGGCAATATTAAAAAGGATACTGTTACTGTGGATCTTATAAGCTTTAAAGGAACTCTAACATATTTTTTATGAATATATTATTGTCCAATGGTCTGTTATAAATGATAATATTATTAATAGCGAATACGTCGCGTGACTCATAAGTCTTAACTGTAAACGTTAAGTGCCTCTTACAAGAGTATTTTTTTATTTAGTGATTTCAAAGTCTGCAGTATAAATTTACTGCAACATTAAGTCAACAATTATTCTTTATATAATGTATTTGCATGATGTTTATTTCATTCTACTATTATGTCATCTGACTGAAAATAAATTTTCTAACTGATATATATTCTAGTCTGTAATATCCCCTTTAGTTTAAGGTTTGTTTTAAGGATTTATCTAGAACTCAACTGGAGGTGATTTCGATCGTAGTTTAACAAAAGATACGTGCAACATAATAAATCTTCATTCCTGCTTCGTAGAAGTAATTTAATTACTAAAAAAATTTACTATATCTATGCATTCCGCTAAGGCAGCCACTACCCAACATGGGAGGACCAGAATCACCCTGCAGAAGATAATAATGCTGGAATAATCGCCATCAGGGCGCTGTATGGTGCACCCATATGGGTTAATGCTCTAAACGCTCCGAATAAAGCTTTCTTACGGCGAACCCAGAGAGTAATAGCGATTACAGCGATACGGGGGTATCGTACAGTATCGTGGACGGCAGCAACTCTTCTGGCGGACGATTGGGAGTGGAAGGCGGAGGCGAAGGCGGAGTTCTCGCAGCTTCTTACCAGTGCAGAGTAGGTGCGAAGGCTAGAGGCAAAACACCAGATGCCCATGTAGTTAGGAGGGTCAAGGTTCTTGTTGACAGAGCTTTGATCCAGACATGGGAGGAGGACTTCGGGTCCCCAGTAGCTGATGGGGCTATAGTGGGGGTTTTCCATCCTCACTTAGAGCAATGGATGGGCCGATATCACGCATTGCTCTCTTACCAGCTGGTGCAGGTGAGCCGTCGGCTACCTGCCACGAGCGTGGTGCTCCTGTAGTCACAGCACCACCATACAGCGGCCGAATGTCGAGCTTGGGGACCTCAGCGTCATATTCTGACGTCGCTGATCGGTACGGACCTCTCACTGGCAAGTATTATAGGTACAATGCTTGTCAGCGAGCTCGCCTGGAATGCTTCTGTGACCTTCGGCGAATGGTACGGCGAGATATAAATTATTTTTTTTGGCACATTATTTGCTCCCATTGTTTAACAAAATTATATTTATTTACTATATCACTCATCATCATCATCGAGTGCCTTCTGCAAAATTCCTCTATCTTGAGCATTCCCTTCTTATAATCCCTAGTTATTATAGTAAATACTATTACCAATATTGATTATAAACTCCTCCCATCGTCATGACAATTTATCGATTGCTTATAATGTATGTAAAATAAATATCTTATGTCAAATGTATAATAATATGGTAAAATGTGGTTTAAACCAGAAGAAATTTTCGACATCCTGTCTGATTCACTCTTCAGAATTAAAGGTTTTTCCATTCAAAAAGTTGTCTCTAATAATACTTTTTGAATAAAATAGCCGGTTGGACGTTAGTTACAAGTTACTTACCTATAATCAAAATATACACGAACTTTGTAAAAATATGTAAATACGTGATTAAGATCTGTTTTTGCCAGTATTTTCACTGGGTATTTCCCCCAGTAAAAAAGATTAAGAGTGGATAAGCAGGATATCATCTTGTGAGATGCCCGAGGGCAGTGAACTTTATATAACGTATGCGATCGCAATTATCTCTCACTACATTGCAACTATCAATAATAAGTGGAAGGTTTAATCTTTTTTTTATTATTAGTGTAAGCTCTGGCATGTGAAGTCGTATGTTTTTATATCTTATCAACTTAGACACGTTATCGTGCCTTACTTAACATAAACTCAGGACCTCTACTTAGTTTTTAATCAACCTATCCTAAAATATTACTTACATAATTTATTTCTCAGACTGAATTAAACTCTTTTTAGAAATTAAGTCGCAAAATAGAAATTATGAATCTTTATTATTCTCCAAATAGAATGGTAAAACCATTTGCTGAATATATACTAAGCATGCATTTAAATTTAAATAGAAAAGATTTCTAATTCCTAAGTATAGCGTATTGAAAGTTTTAGTCACTGTTAAGTACAATATAATAAATTTTTATACTGTGTGTTTTTGTATAATAAATTAATATTGTTTTTCGAAAACTTTATATGATCTTTTAATTCGCACAGCCTTACGTGATTTGTAATTTTATCAATAAAATCAAAAGTTTATGCGTTGTGTAGTATTTGTTGCATTACTTTGAATGGTTTAAATATTTCATCAATACTCGGAGCAGTTTAAAGATGATTAAACGCCATTCTATTTTATTCTGCACCGTTAACGATAATATTTTATTTAATGACCTGTAATATTTTACGTAAATTTAGATATTTACAATGAGAAAGGTGACGTAATAATCAGTTAGTAATAGCGTTATTAGACTATAATAGCTAAAAGAATCATACCTTTAATTACAAAGCTATAAAACTAATCAGCTTACTCTCTGTCCAGCGTATATACTTCTGGGCGAGCATATGTTAACAGAGACTCACTTATGCATCCCTAAGACGCATAAGTAATATTTCTATAAGGCTAATTTGAAAATAAAATATATTTTACCTATCTGCCTGTATATTTGGAGTTTATTTAAGTAGTACATGAGACTGATAAAAAATATCGAATCAATAATTTGATATGACATTATCTACATCAATAAATTCATTTAAATTGTTGCAGCAAAAACGTGCTATTTTTGGTTACAGTTATAAATTTATTAGGTACAAAGATTCCCCAATATCTTTATAAAATAAAAGAAATGTTCACGCGTTGATGTCTTTCCTATGGAAAAAACCAAGGTTACAAATATTTCTGGTGTCTAAAACTGCTTTGTCATGTGAATAATTTTAATAATTATAATCTATGTGTAAATCTTACTTGTCATGTTCATAAAACAAAATTTATAATTTTATATTACAAGCTTTGTTACTTATTTTGCCGGTAGATATTCCATTTAGTTTTAACAATAAATGTTTCCATAATATTATTATAAATATAAAACAAAATTACTTCTCTTTATTTACAGGCATATTTTATGATGAATTGAAGTGGGAATATAGTATTGTCGATAAGACGGATAGTTAAAGGACGTTTTTATTTTGAATACTGATTATTATTTAGATTTGAAAAACAGATATAAATCATAATGAAGTGAAATGTAAAACGAACAAAATATAACACTTCAAATATTAGGACCTATGTTATGAATAATCAAAATTACAAAAACACAGTGTCTACAACGCAAGTTGACTGACCGTTTTTAAAAAGCTAAAATATGATTTTAATAAAACAATTACCTATGTTGATAAATGGGGTGATATAATAAGCAAAATTACAAAAAATTTAAAATATCTAAAACGCAAGTTGACCATCGGTATAACTAATAGTTATCATAGGCAGTAGCACCAAATTTCCAACAATAACCTAACGTTACTATGTCAAGTTATAGCAAAGCAATTTATAATATTTTTTTTAAATAATGACAATAACCGCATATAGCCAATATATTGAAAAGATCTCGATATATTTATACCACGTTACACCATAACCTCGTAAATTACACGTGCGTGTAAATTGTTTCGTTCTGTTGCTTCCTTATAGACAGATTTTATCCGTTCCTTGTTTTTCTCTTAACAACATAATATTTCACTGAAGTAGAATATTATTAAAACCATTTCAGAATCAATATCCGGTTCATCGTATCTGTCTGCAGTAATAAATATTAAAATACATTTACTACTTGGATTTTTTACTGTTAATAAAATTAGCGTTTGACTGCGATCTCACCTGTTACATTAAGTCATTGTAACTTAGTTGACAGCAAAACTTAACGCAACTTAACTTAACTTAATTTAATTAAAAATATTTTTTTTTTGTGTAAAGTAAAATGAAGTCCATACTATGTACTAAGTCGCGAAAAAGTACAAGAAAATTATAAAATCTTCAAAATCGGTTGGGTAGTTTTGGAGTTCTTTGCTGTTAACCAAACTGACAGACAATCTTTTTAATTACAATAGATAAATACGATTATAAAATAAATACAATAAGATATCAGCAATCTCATTTAACAATAAAGGTTTTAACTACACGCTAAGCAACACGACAGCTATAGTTAACAACTATCGTCTGGTTTTCTATTAATAGAAATGCAATACAAATTATATACTAAATTGTTCTTCAATGTAATTTATTATTTAAGTTTATCAAGTACGCTTTACCTTATCAATAATTTGGACCTTGTCACCAAAGTTTCTATACAAATTTACTGACTTTTTGTACGACACTATTTTTAAAATACGACCTTTTATTCCTAGATGTACGTTTTAGTTTAAGTCATATAAAAACCTTTTTTAATAATATCACATTGGGTCGTCGATTTATTTGACGTCGATTATATTTTCTAATATTTTACTTCATATGGTTAATGAACATCCGATAAACTTTTTTTCATTTATGTTAAAGTCAACTTTGATTTCAACAGTTACACTTCCCATCAACTATTTTTTCCAAAAATTTCGCTAATATACATGTCATGGCTTTAGTTTTTTGTAAAAAAAATGGATGGAAATACACTAGTAGGATTATGGTAATGAACTTTATAATACTCATCATGAAAATAAAAATATCTGAACGCGACCTATAAGTTATTTGTTCTGTGATACACGCAAATTATATGTCAAGATTATATTCTCATCTTAATATAAATTATTAATATTGACAGAGTTTATATTGAAGCATCACTAAATATCATTAATCTATTTAATGATGCATATAATATACAATTTAGTCATTGTTAAGTATTCAAATCGATATATATTCTACAAAAATTGTTACAATTTGGAATTTGGCCCAAATATAATTAAACTATGTACAAGGAGCAAAATGCTCCGTTAGCAAATTTAATATTAAAATATTGTCTTTCTATTAGTACAACTTAATAACAAAATATAATATTTACAAAAATTTAAATACCATCAAAGTTAATGGATAAATATGCAAACGTAAACAATATAAGGAAAATATTAAAATACGATTTAATATAACATGTTGAACGAGAGTTAATATATGAAATACCAGTTGATATATATTCTGATTTTAATGTTACTCAAAACAATAATACAAAAATGTTTATTACATTGTACCACATATAATTTATTTTCCTACAGATGACGTAAATCGTTTGGTATTAAAAGTTAATGGGTAGATTTTAAATGTTAAATTTTATTTCGATAGCTTTGATAACCTCAAGATAAAATATACGAAGTCCAAAATGAACATGTTACGATTCTCCGCATTTTTAATATACAGCTTAATAAAAATACATCAAAAAAATGTAAAGTCTATTAACGACGAATATTAAGTAAAACATTATTTTGTCAATACCGTTTGATATTAAACAAAAATATCCCACATTTATAGAATTCGCTGTTGCATGCTGGTTAATTTTAATTTTTGCGAAACATTCAGTTAACTCTTTGCAAACATTTAAGTATAAAATAGGTTCTTCGTCAATGTTCTATAAAATCTTATAGACGGCAATACAATTTCGACTCGATTTAGTTTTTTATTTTGTAAAGATTAAGAACATGTCTTCAAAGACAATGTTTTTTAAATAACGTACTTGACTGCAAACTCAGTACTAAGATACAATCTATAACATTAATATGCTGATCAGGCGAGTATATAAACACTAACCTCTTCATTGGTTTCTATACAACACTAAACCTAACCACAGCTCTTGACAACAGATATCAGCGGCAAGGATGATAAGAAGTCAAAGCCGAGGCGTCTCGGGAGGTCTTTTTTTATTCCTGGCAGGTGAGCGATTAACTATGATTCCACATGTGATAAGAGGTAATACAGTCTAAGATGGAAGCGCGTTAGTCTGGTTATACGCAATTTCCGTCTTACGATTTCTACACAGCATCGTACCGGAATACAAATCTCTCGCTTGGCGGTATGACTTTGCTGGTAGAGTGTTAAGTTGCCCCGGCCAAAGCCTCCGAGTCCAGGCTCAGATAAATCAGAAAATGTAATTACATAAATTTGCCCTACTGAAATCGAACCAAAACCTCTGCTAGTAAAGTAACTAAGGAATACTTTAAATAGTTAAATAAGATCAATTCCTTCATATAACGAGTAAAAAGTAAAGGAAGACTTTTGTAGAAGTATATGGAAGTAAAGTTGTTTTGAACCTGTGAGAACGGCTGTGGAAATTCCGCAAGCGTCAAAGACTACATTACGTCAAACAAGCGAACTGGTTTTCAATGTAACTGCTTTTATTAAATAAAAATATTCCGAATTATATTACATTTGAAATTATAGAATTCTTTTATTTATTTGCACTTTGCATGAAAACCTGAAACCCTTTAAGTATACGACATTCTCGATATGTCGACTTTATAGTATAATTTATTTGAAATCGACGAGTGATCGAGATAACAATATCATTATATATTTAACATTAATCAATATATTAATAGATTTTAGCTACTGTATGTATTCTTTTGTTATAGCAGAATATATGTATTATCGACAATTTGGCATTTCTACCAATAAATATATACGACGAATTGTAGTTATATCAACTATAATTATTCTACTAAACGTAATCAAAATTATTCACTTTTAATATTTTACTTTTGCTTTCCTAATAGTAAACAATAAAAACCTAAATATCTGAGATTATAAGATTGTCATACATTTTTTTCATGTCCAATTTTTCACAATCCAATCAGAGGTTTTTAATTTGAATATTATTTTCTAAACCAAAAAAACTGACTGAATCTTACGTTTATTTATAAATTGCAATAATTTTTAGAATAACAAAAATGTAATATCTGTTCGTCGTGCTTTGGCTAACAGCTTTTTACGCACACAAAAAAATGTAGTTATAAAACAAGAATAAGAATAAGAATATAAAAGAAGAAACTTGTTTGAAAAACTATTTTGATACATGAATTTTATAGACATATGAACGGCAGGAAGCCGATATCACAAAGTAAAGTCGCCTGTCATTTACATTGAGCTGTTTTATTGTGAAATTCTTAGCGTATAAGTATAGGACACTACTGGAATTTCGTAATAATATGCCATAGGAAAACTTGGTTGAATACGCTTTAATATCTCACCTATGGAAACCATTCATTTTTAATTGCTTAGATGACCAAATTAAGATTATTTTCGTTAAGGAAAACGTTTATTATCACGTTAATGACTGTATCCTGGTCTAATGGTTTGACGTACAATTCAAAACACGTCATGAATATAATAAGCAATTTGGGTGCTAAATTTGGTTACGTACGTTAAACGATATGAGCCTAAGAAGTCTTATTACTTTTTTAAATAGCATAACAAGTCAATTGTGTTTTCTTTTGATAATGACGATGATTTGAGAATAAGGTTTTTATATTTCATTAGTTTAGTCCATAATACCGTACTCGATATATGACATAAATTCGTACATTGCAAAATTAAAAAAAATGTTAGAGGCAGCTCATTAACGCCCCACTGCTGGACACAGGCCTCCTCACTCATATGAGAGAGGTTTTTAGAGCATTGACCCACCATGCTACTCCACTGCGGATTAGCAGGCACAACACACAAATCTATTGCTTCACTCTGATAGTCCGACGTGACGGCAATCCGACACGACCGGAGAGAGAACTTCGGGCAAATATTGAGAAAATTTTAATCGAAAACTCAACATCGATTTCGAATTGGCCCGACCCGGGACTCGGACCCATATCTGTAGTCGAACATGCTAACCACTAGACCAATGAGGCAGTTAGAAAAAAATAACAATTCTTTATTATAATGACTTAAAGGTGCTATGCTAAGGAGTCTATCTCGAATCAGCAATATTTGTTTTACAAATTTTACAATGTGCAATAGAATTTCTAAAATTTTGCTATTCTAAGAGACATTTTCATAGACTAAAAATTTGGAGCAAAGTAAATGAATCGCAAAATACTTTACTTAATATGCGAAGTCTGTACAAGTTTTTAATATATTTATTAGTTTCAATTTAATCTTAGATTGTAGGTTCTATACTAAACAGAGCACGGAGAGTTCAGAGCGTTCTCTATTATATAACTCTACTAATGTTCCATAACGAATGCAGATAATAAATATTATCTTGACATACACATACTACATAAATCTTCTGTTTTTTATGAAATTTTTTGTAGAGGGGATCAAGACTGACTTTGATTGACTCATCCGGGTTTCCCCATATTTCCACGGAGTTATGAACTATTCGATAATTAAAAGAAAATTACAAATAAACGGTAATGCAAGTGTCCCATTTAAGACTAATTAAATTTAATAGTATTTCCCAATCCTCAGTATTTCTAGAAATGATAAAAGTTTCTATTCACAATGTTATATGAATTTTGACAAAATGCACGTGTAAAACGATTTTTTTTTAGCAAACAACACATATGACCAGTATTGTTTTAATCTGACGCGAAATACAGTTTTTCGAAAGTAATTTTTTTTTAAGTGTTTATAAAGTTAATTTTACATAATGATATCGCGCTAATAAGTAATAGATAAATCATTATTTAGTAGCAGTTTCCGTATCCCGGTTAAGAGGCTTGTGATAATTGAATTTATTTTTAATTATTATTAAATAATTACATAATTCTGTTTAAAAGTAGCAATCAATATTGCGAACGGATCAAAATTTCCGGTAACCATCGAACGAATTCCTGGGCGTAATGGATGCACCAGTAGATGTATTTAGACGGCCTCTTGCTCACTTCGTTGGTAGAATTTCTGAGTTCGATTCCTGGCAAAACCAACTTTATAATTTGTCTCGGTCAAGACTGGTGGAAGGCTTCAGCCATCGCTAGTTGCCACTAGCAAAGAATTGCGTTTCGATGATGCTTTACACTGTATCATTAGTTATCATCAGGCGAGAACACAGTCAATTCTCAACCTATCTACAAATCGTTTCTTCAACTGCAATAATGCATTTCAGAAAAATTTTCTTTATATTGCCTAGTATTTTGTAATACGTTCCTGATAGAATTATGGCCGTTTAAAAAAATGGAGTCACTTTGAATAATGTGCAAATTGCAGTGCTTAAATAATAATTTATGTGAGTTAAGAGTGCTTTTTTTGGTAACACCATAATTACACGTGAAGGTTAACCGTCAGTAACCCTTGAACCCCGTGTTTTTTGCGCGAAGACAAGGTCAGAAGTAGTATTTATTGGCCTCGTAATTCTTGTTTCGTCCAAAACGGATATGTCAATTGCTTCTGTCCTTTTATGAAAGACTTCAATGAACAAAAGATCAAATATGCGTGGTTTTTATTAAAAATTATATAAATATGCGCTTGAATAAATTCAATCCACTTACTGTTTGCAGGTATTATATATACAACTATACATTAATAATCAAAAATTTTCATTGATCAATGAAATAAGTAAATAGAGATAGATATTAAAGATAATTTTGTGAATTGCAATTTATGATTTGTTGTTATTATTCGCAACCGCTATAACAAGGAATATTATATATTTAACAAAAAAAATTGTTATGTTTGCAAGATAAAAATTCTTATTATAAGTTATTCCAATTCATCTAAAAATTGTAATAACACACTTATAACATTTTCTATTTAGCTGCTTACGTAAAAGTAAAAATTCCATCTTCAACTGTAAGTCAAATTAAGCCTGTCGTCTAAAAATAAGTGGGTTTTTTTCCCTCTCCTGTTTACAATTATTGCACTGTGGTTCCTAAAATTCGTATGTATTTATACATGTGTAATGGAACCGTGTCAAATAAACTCGTTGGCAAATTAATTCACAGTTCTAGCCTATTGCATTGATAGGTTAATTCGACAAGGTGCTACCGCTACTTTATTTTCGCTTATTTCAACTGCACCCAAGGCCTTGAAATGCTAAAAGGTAAAAAGAGAAGCGTAGCCACAGCCGTGTTATACTATCGAAAGGATTTAGTATAAGCCAATTTGTCGATAAATTACAATTCATTTATTATTCTAATCATTATAACGGCCATACTTTGTGTGAACGACTTCGTTGGTATACATTCGGGGTCGCATAACGAACCTAAAGTTCAGTCTTAACCGAATTAACTTGGAAACTTATTAAATTCTGGTATAATTTGTCCTTTAATCTCGTGTAATTTACCATTTAAATATTACCGAATAGAATTGAGTAGACTGTGAATAACTTAATGCCCACAGGAAAATAATATTAAGAACACGAATTCTTAAATCATATCAGTAAATATTTACAATACAGTTAAACAACTAAGTTTATACCTTCACATCTTAACGAGCGACGGACGTTGCAAATTCTTGACTATAATTTGATGTAATATATAGAAAGTGAAGTGGTCAAACTATTACAAATTTCAATAATCACAGTCATTCGATGGAGTCATTCCAAAAGTAATTCATAAAAGATAATACATCTTAACTCGGTTTCTTGGAAATATTCAGTTTTTAGCTTAAGTAGTGCATTAAAATATACATATACTAAAGGTAATAAATTAAATGTATAAAATAAAGGAAAACGCCGGTATTATTAACTAACCATTTCGGAATGGATTCTGAAATTTAAAAGTTAAAGAAATTATTTTACAGTGAATAATTTTTATAAATTTTTTGTAAAGCAATAATTTTAAAACTATTTTCTTTTATAATAGTTACTGCTTTTTAATTTTAAATAATCTAGTCAATAAACCAAAGAGGCAAACGTTGCTTCAAGAAATGCGGATTAAGTGCCAAATTTCGGTCACCCATCCAATTCTATCTTGCGTAAAGTTTGCATAATCAGCGGAACCATTTAACATACGCTCGCGCAACTAAGCTAGCTTCATCTTAAATTGAGATAAACTGTGACACAATAACGTCAGTACAAAGACAATCCATTGCAAAGTTAATGGAACGTTTTTCGAAATTGTTTAGAATAAAAATAGTCATTAGTTTCTAGCGATTTCTTCAAGATCATCGAGACCGTTAAGCGCGTTCGTCACGCGACTATCGTTCTTAATGCGGTGGGCTATAAATAAAAATCATATTATTTCTTTCATAAATTGCAATTCTAATCGCGTCTTAATAAACTTACGTTATAAGCATTTTTCTCGGCTCCCTGCGGAACACATACACACTTCACACACAGAATATCACCAAAAACACATACGTGATACGCGTGCACGTTATTGTGAAAAATTCGTTTTTAATTTCGAACACTTTCTAATTGGCGCGCGATTTTTGACAGTCCGCGTCAACTCAACGTGCAATAAAGCGCGCGGTTGGCTGCGTACTGGCTGCGTTCAGTTTTAAGTTAATGTTACTTTTTGTTCAATGGACAGTCCGCTAAGGCGAGTGTCTTGACGGCCAGTCCTGTCCGCAATGTGATGACGCAAGTTGTTTCGGCAACTCAAAACTGAACTTGCTGGGGTTTTTTTTATTGCCACAGACATTCTTTCATTATAATTGTTAGGCTACGCTTACGCATACGATCATATAATTACTATGATAATTTTGCTGAGCCATAAGGTTTTGTAGAGACTTAAGGAAGTATCATGAAATCAGATAAATAAAATAATATTCAAATCTGAAGAAAAAATAATATTTAGATTGCCAAGAAATGACGCCACCATTTTATATTATTGTTTATAATATATAATTTAGATTTTAACAATTAAATGACAAGCCTCGAAAGACTGTCTTGACTATCTACTTGACTTAAACTACCTTGACCGGTGTAGGTAGCGTAAATACAATAAATTAAAACATTGTATATTTGACAATGAATATTACACAATATTAGTATATAGTAATAAAGTATAACCTTATTATATCCATTACTATCTCGTCTCAAATATTGTACAATTTTCTTTAATAGCTCAAATTTGATACCTATTATATATCTACCCCCCGTAGGTTTCATTTAGTAACAAGATTTTTTCGTCATGCTAAGGTGCCTATTTCACCTTTTATGGTAACAAAATAAGCACGGAAGAATATTTAACTGTTGTAATCTTTAATTTTCTAAATTAAACTTATGACAGTATCATATCGTATAACATTCCTCTACTCATCCCTAACTGCTTATTCGCTTCTAAAACCTACAGCGGCAGCCAGTGTCTTAGGCAAGAATATAAACCACACATACCACCCTTGTTACTGGTCTGCTATACTACGGAAAAATCCTGTGACCATGGTTCGTCACATATCGGTAAATTTTTATTGTAAACTAATGCTATAAAATTTACGAAAAAAGGAATACCTTCGTCACAAAATTTTAAGAGTAATAATATATATATTAAAAATTAAATCTGAACTCTGATCACTTCTTGGTTTCAAGGCACTTTATAAATAACCGGAACTATTACCTCGGTGAGGCATTGCCCAAAGGACGGCGCACTCAAAATTGTCTTACAAATTATATTTCGAGATTTTCTACAAATTAAAAAAAAATAACAATATTATTTGGTCTAGTAGTAGGACTGTCTGGCTACAGATGACGAGGTCTCGAGTTCAAGTCTCGGATTGGATTAATAATGTTAAAAATTCTCAGTATATGCTGAAGTTATACCCCGTAACTCAGAGAGAACATAAAACCCACATTCTTGTAGAATTGTTGTCCTGTAGAGAGGTAACGTCACTATAATATCTCTGACTCCCTTTAAAATGATTGTGTTTTTATGATTCGCCATCCTGCCCAAAATTCGGTCAACATAACATTTTATTATATTAATATTTTATACTTGTAATGTAATAAAAATGAACCCATTACTAACTATACCATGAGCAAGGTTGCAAAATCATGTTATCAAGTCTCGAACAAATAGGATGGGTTAGAGAAGTGAAGAACTCATTTTTATTAATTACTTATATGTATAGTATTAACATACTATACATATAAGTTATTAATAATACCTCCTTTATAATAATTAATCTATACTACACGTTGCTTTAATCTTCGGGTAATTTAAAGCAGCGTCTCTAATCTTTGTACATCTCGTGCAGTTATTACTTTAGAGTTCTCTAGTAAGCGTATGTTCATTGAAAGTGCTTCTTCTGTACTGCTGTACCATAACTAAAGCCAGCTCGGTGTAATGAAACAATCTAAATTGTGTAATTTGTTTATTGCTGACATATTAGCGGTTGACTGTGATTTCACCTGATGGTAAGTGATGACACAGCCTAAGATGGATGCGCGCTAATCTGGTAAGAGGAAATTTATCTCTTATAGATTCTGTACAGTATCGTATCGGAACACAAATTTCTTTTCTGGTAGGATGGTAAAATTAGAAAATTCAATTTCCAAAATCGCACTCCTGGAATTCGTTCACGGGATCTCTGCTAGGAAAGCCTGCACTCGCATCACTGCTCCAGCGAGGCCTTCGCTATTGCCTGCTACAATCTACATAAAAATGAAGAGGTGAGATCACAGTCAAGAAGTAACTTGTACACAAAAAATCAATTTCAGAATAATATTATTAAGTGCCGGTTATGACGTCAAATAATGATAAACTAATTATAATTTTAATGTTAGTGTATTTTTTGTAGAAGTATAACATTAAGACGAGTTTTTGTGAAGTCAAATCAGATAAACGTTCTTGGCGGGCAAAAAGTAAGAATATCTCCAAAACAGGTTAAAACTCCTAAGAACTATATACGCCCGTAACGTAACTAACAAAGTTTGATTTTATACTATATAACTTAATATATAACGTACAGTTAATAACATAAAGTTAAAATTACCATAACCTTTTCCTTAGCTAATTAATTTAGATTAAATATATGGTTAAGTATACAAAAAAATGAGCATATAAGAGAATTTAAATTTAAAATATATTTCCTACATATCAAATCATTTATTAATCTACTGGTTCCCGCTAGATTTTTTTGAGATACTTTAATCGCATATACTATAATAGTTCCTAAACTGTATCTTTAAACGGGTAAAAACATATTTATTTAAACGATATGTAGCCAAATTATTGTACTCCTTATTTGGATCGCTAAAAAAGATTATGAATCAAACCAAATGAGACTAAACCGCTTTAAAACCTTACCTGTAGTAAAGTTCCAGTGTATTTAACATCTTCAAAACTTCAGGATAATAATATAGGCGATAGTCATAATCAATATCTCGCTTGCGGGGAAACTCCCCGCAACCATTACTTGAAAAGACAAAATGTTACAAATTAATAAGTTATAACCAAATTGAACATTTTAGGAGATTTATGAGATACATAAATAAATTCAATTTAAAACTTTAGTAGACTTCTTACATTACCTAAGATAGTTTAATTTAATAAAGTTGTCCTTAAAGGTTTATTCAATCGGAAACAACACGAATACAGCTTCCCGTTATGCCAACATGCGTTATGGGATCAGCCATACAATAAGGGTTAAAAACGGAATGCCCCCTTAGCAATGCATGTTTTACAACTTAGGATGTATAAATTCTATTTCATTGAAATTTTTTTTAGGTTTCTAATATATTTTCTCCAATTATTTAAGGATTAAATGAATAGAATAACCTTATAGCTAATGAATAACTTAAACGAATATTAGATATAATAAATAGAAGTGATCATTTCGTTAAATAACATATTGATTACTATCATTAAACCAAGGTGGAAATACTTCCTCGTGTGACGACCAATACATACAATGCAGCGTCGTTAATTGCGGAAAGATATAAAACGTAAACGATATTGTTAAATGTTATCTATTATTATAAGTAGAAGACCAAGTGTATATAAATATAAAAACAACGTAATATATTGCTGTGTAAATACATGATAGACAATATCTTGTCTTAAGCAGATTTGTACGGGCCATTTGCTCTGGAATTTAAGCTTTGATTTAAACTAAGACCTTATTTCTATTTTCTGTCAGAAATAAGATTTTGCTATATTCCGGGAATGGAGTCAACAAAAATTAAATTTTATCGTTATATTGAACATAGACATAAAAGAAAATATGACACTAGATATTTTCTTTTGTGTCTATGTTTAATGTAACAATAAAATAATTACTCTGTGGCAAGACGACCAGGTGAATAGTCTGTGGTCGTGTTAAGAGGGGAACGAAAGAAGCATATGATATGATGGAAATAAGGATTGTAATGTAATAAAAATTTAATAGTATAACGAAATAAATGTCGATTTTGATTAATATAATCGTGTTTTATATTCGTCCAGTCAAGTTCAAATACACTTTTTTATAATTGTAATACGATTTATTGAAAGCTTACGTGAAATATTAAAAGGTTTTTTCATACGTAAAAAGTAGGAATAGATTTCTATTTAATTTTTTGGTTACTTAATCATCACTTAAAATTACATGAACCTCTATGTAAACGTTTTAGCTAGAGAAGTACTCAGTTCCACTGCCATGCTGATGGACAAGTATTAACAAAATCTAGAGCCCCATATATAAAAAGATATATTATATTTATAAGCATGGGCGCAATGGAATTTTGGAAAGTCCAAAGAATGTGATTTTTTCCCTTATTATGTATCACACCGAGTGGTACTCGTACATCCTATTATAAGACAACATGTAAGTAAAAGACACAAAAATTATTATATATGCGGTCTATCAGATAACTCCTTTTATATATTTGATTTTGTATAATAATCAATGTAGGAATCTTCATTATGATAGATCTACTAAAATTGTTGGTGAGAAAGTATGTTAAACTCCAAGAAGTATTAACGGAATAAAATTAATACTAATGTTACGTGACAAATTTTATATTAAACATACCCATACCGAATCATAATAAGAGTACTTATAAAAATATATTTCAGAAATTGGAAAATTTTCTGTGCAATTTCTTTCCCGCAAGATTTTTTCTTCGTGGTTAAAAATTATAAGAAAATTTAATTTTTATGGTTAAAACTAAGTATAATAAGCAGAAAATATTTTTATTTCAGCAATAAATTTTGCATTATTGGAGTTTATGGCGTATCGCTGAGTTTATCATAGGTTATCAGAAAACCACGTGTTTGCGATATTATAAAATTTGACATGGCCATAAGTACAGTGAAAAAAATTGCAACAAATTGCATCACTATATCAACATTTTAGAACTGCTTAAACCTCTGCCGCAATGATTTACATGTACAAGTTAAATATATATACATTATTATTACTGTAAAGAGTTTTTAATGATAGAGGTTTTACATTGTTCAATACTTCTTATTTGCCTATAATTTATGGATGAAATTTAGCTTGAATATCGAATATAAAAGTAGTTTAGTATTTTAATGTTGTAGAAATACCATATACTTTTGTATAAAATTACATAATATGTGCAATAATATAATATTAGTATGTATTGAGAATACAGAGTTGAATGAAACGTAAGTGTAATTTATCTGCAGCCACTCTATATTTATGTTCAACCGACAAGAATTACAAAATAAAGATATTATGGATATTGGTTTATGTACAAAAATTATTAGATTTCTCACTTAATTTTTTTTTAATGAATTGCAGATTTAATGAGTGCAACATGAAGAAACGAAAGATAATATAGGAAAACTCAGAAGCAAACAGAATGCACCCAAACATGAAACTTTGCATTAAACGCAAGCTGTTAATCAAGTTTCTGATGTAGATTGTATTCAATGCTATAAGTGCATTGAACTGGTATTCAATGATTTTAGAATATGATATTTTGCGTATTTTAATCATGTAAATAAACTCTAGCAACAAATCCTTAAAATTGTAATCCTATTTAGGAAGATAACTTCGATTCGTCATATATTTCCGTATTCGTATCACATTTATTAGCAAAGTGAACAAAAACGTGATGTAGCCAGTTTATATATACATATATTTAGTATTTAGCTTAATATATAATACAACATATTTAATGGAGCCTGGTTGTGATTTCCTAAGCAACGTATACTTATATAGAATATTTATAATTTACTTATTACATTTATTAGAATAAATTTATACACTTATTTTCGTAAATACAATATTTATTCTCCTCAGTTTTCTGATAAGCAAATACGAAAGTATAATTTGTAAATGTTGTATAATTTTTAAATCAATAGCGTTCATTTAATTTCAGGGAAGGTATCCTTTTTTATGATTTTCCTGTTTCGGTTTGTCTTATAAAAAACTGCAAAGTCATGCAACGGAATATATCACATAAAGTATTTAAATGATTAACAAATAGCTAATGACGTATCGTAACCACGTTCAAGCAAACTTGGTTTAAAGTCCACATAAAGACAGCCTTACATTAAAGACGATACGTCGCATACCAGTAATGTTTCATTATTATACATATAACTATAAAACATTAGTATATAAACTTACAGTATATAAACTATTTCTCCAAAATCTTCAGGAAACGGGGCGTCTTTTAAATCACATTAAACTTCTCCAAATAGACGATGGACCAAAGAAATACAGTAAAATAGCAATCATTCCAAATAAAAATAATTTCATTACAATATTTATAAATCCTATCCTAACCGAACTTCGGCCATGGTAGTCAATCTCATGCAGAAATCAGCTATTTGCGCAGGATATATTATAGAATGAAAAATAGTATGCGGAAACAGTGACATCAGATGCAATTCTGACGGCTGACGTATCTTCCGAGTCAGGGTTGTAAAAAAAAACTTCGGACAAATACTGAGAATTTAATATAAATTTTTAATACCCACATGTGACGTGAAAAACTAATGTGCCGATTTCTCAACTAAATATGTATCTATATTATATATTCAGTAGACAGATATATTCGACAGCCAAGAAATACCAGTTGTTATGGACGAATACTCACACAAGCTAAAATTTTTGTTAAGAATTCAGCAGAATCCAGAATAGTCTATGAGAGTAAAGGAAATAGAGAGTGCACTTGTGTACTATACCTGCTCATCCGCATTGGAGCAGCGTGGTGGGTCTATGCTCTAAAACCCTCTCTCATATGAAAGTGGAGGCCTGTGCTCGGCAGTGGGACGTTAATGGGCTGCTGCTACTTCTACAGAATAGCCTATGTTTTCTTGTCTTAAATAACGCTGTGGCACTACAAAATAGCATTGCGTGATTTAAAGTTTATATCACTTTCAAAAGTACTTTCAAAAGCAGATTGAGTTCTTTTTGGTCACTATTCTTTCAAACCTGCTATATGTTATGCTGCCAATGATCACCTTTTAGGAACATTTTAAACAAAACATTATACTCTATAGGCGTTAGATTAGTTTATATTGTTCTTTCTAAATATTAAAAATAAATTCTTAATAAACGGTACTTGGATACAACACTATCTATTATCTATATAATATAATCTGTATTGCTTCGTGATCTGAATTCTTCCAGATAGGCACGAAGATCTACGAAATTGAATTCAAATCAATTGAACAGTTTTGGGTCGGTGGATTTTTAAATACATAGATAATACTAATGATTTTAAAGTGATAACCTAATATTTATTCGTACTAACCAAGGAAATTACATGTTATTATTGACATAAGAACAAAATAGCGTGACTAAGTAACTGTTTCTTGTATTGACTAAGTGTCAAATGACAGCAAAACAATTAAGTCTGTTATTATCTGTCTTCGTGCACTCAATATCATAATGCTATAATATAATTATATCAAATAATGTGGTATACAGAATGACTCCCTCCTAGATCTGTCAATCCGTTTCCCTTATCGAAAAAAATAATAATTGCAACTAAATAAAATTGTATTGCAATGCCAAAACTATTTTTCTGTTAATAGTGTGTAGATGTTCGAACAATACTTATATAAATAAATCAATATTTAATTATTGTTTTCAAGTGACAATTTCGTCTCGGAACTGATGTGAGTGATGCTGACAGAACTTTCACTGAAATATATCTGATGTTATAATGAACATCGTAGGCCACTTTTTAGCGTGATATCACAAGATATTATAGCGAGTTGTAATAACCGTCTAATTTTTACACCAAATTAAAAATGGTATAGATAACAAAAAAATTAACTTCTTTTACCTATTTGTGATTCATAATTTCCTACTATACTTACTATTAGGTGATACTTCCTACTCATATTCAATGAATACTCATGTAAAATTCCTTTCAATGAATACTCATGTAAAATTCCTTTCTACGTAATAAGATAATGCTAGATGGCGGTGGATTTAATTTTAAAACATGTTGAATATCAATACGTATGTCTATATTTTTAAATTTGTATAAATATATTTTAAATAAGCGTCTCTTAAATTCTAACAATGCGCTAAATAAAAACCATGCTATAAAAAACTTGACGTCATATTGATATATAAATAGGTGGAGAATTCCATGAAATATATCGTTATTTTCTACAACCGTACAAAATATAAATTATCACAGCTTATATAAGACGAATGATTATGCCGTTACCAATTACCATTGAATTTAACGCTCTCTTTTTTTTACGAACACTAAACGAAAACGCAGAACATATTGCAATTTACATTTTAAAAATTTGCCTTGTGCTTTTAAACCTAATAATAAATGTTTACGACGTAATAAATACTTCTCTGATTACCATTTATACTAGTATTATAATAACATGAATAATTTCATACTTTCATTGCTATTAATTTACAAATTGAATAGTATCTTTGAACTTCTAGAATTAAGTAAGTTCTTTGTGACAAACTTGGTACTCGATTAATAAAAATCGAATGAACTATACAAATAAATACTCCTCATTATGGAGTTTCAGAGAGACGTCCACAGGACTCGTTAGCCCCATGGTAACTTACCTTTTATATAAATTACCGATAAAATGCAGTGATCAAATTTTACTGCTATTTCTGTAGTTGGACTATTCAGAATATTTTGCAGACGTTCAAAGATCAAAACGTTTTGGACCTTATCGAGTTGTCAATAACTGTTAAGAAAGAAATGTGTTTAACCGCGTCGCTGGTACAGTGATGTACTCGCTTTGCTAAGCAGAGGTTCCGGTTCGATCCCCGGTAGGGTTGTCGCTTCAACCGATGGACGTCCACTGCTGGACATAGGTCTCACGAAATGATGCCCACAAGACCCGATCTTGTGCCGCCTGGCTCCAGCGGCTACCGGCGATCCTCCTTATATCGTCGGTCCACCTTGTGGGAGGTCTTCCTACACTGCGTCGTCCAGTGCGGGGTCGCCATTCCAGCACTTTCCGACCCCAACGTCCATCGGTTCGTCGGACTATGTGCCCCGCCCATTGCCACTTCAGGTTCGCGATTCGTAGAGCTATGTCGGTGACTTTGGTTCTGCTACGGATCTCCTCATTTCTGATTTGATCGCGTAGAGAAACTCCGAGCATAGCCCTCTCCATCGCACGCTGAGTGACTCTGAGCTTCCGCATGAGGCCCATAGTCAGCGACCACGTCTCAGAACCGTAGGTCATCACTGGCAACACGCACTGTTCGAAGACTTTGGTCTTCAGGCACTGAGGGATATTGGACGAAAAAGTCTTCCGGAACTTCCCGAACGCTGCCCAACCGAGTTGGATTCGGCGGTTGACCTCTTTCTCGAAATTGGACCTACCTAGCTGGACTATGTGTCCCAGGTATGTATACTCGTCAACAATTTCGAGTGTAGAGTTCTCAACGATGACTGGGTGGAGCGGAACATGGATATTGGACATAACTTTCGTCTTATCCATGTTCATTTTTAGGCCCACCTGTCGAGAAGCTCTGCTGAGGTCATCCCCGGGGCTGCATGAGGTCATGCAGCCCCGCTATTCCAAGCAAGGCAGGGGGTGCTAAGAATCTCCGGAAGAGATTCCACTGCCAACCCCGATGACTTGACCTGGCAACATACAACGCACGCACTTTGAGGACCCGGTAGGGTGAATTTAGGAAATTGCATTTTCTATTTTTTTATAAAATTATGGCAGTCAGCTGATCTTAAGTGATTATCGCCGCCCATGGACACCTGCAGCATCATAGAGACCGCTTATGCGTTGCCTATAATTTGTCTGAACCTGGACTAGTGGAAGGCTTCAGCCGTGTTTAGTTACCACCCTAACAGCAAAGACGTAAACTACCAAGTGAGACATTTGTGTTCCGTTACGATGCTGTTTATAAACCATAAAATATTATTATTATACAAGGTAAAATGCCTCCCAAAATAACGAGCTTCCATCTTACACTATATCGGGTGTGATCATAGTCAAGCGCTAACCTATCAGCAATACAAAAAGATTAATTTTGCATGCGTACAAAGTACACGGGTTAGAAATGAAACTTCTTTAAAATTTTTAAGCCATGTTTATATTTCCACAAATCTAAAGCTTTAGATTTTCAAGACTCAGAGTGAGGGGAAAATGAAGATATGTTAGGATTTTAATGAATTTAATTGTTATTAAAATATCAAAAGTGTCGATAATTAATACAAATAATTTATTGAAATCTCAAATGACGAGTGGAAAATAAAAAGACCACGTGTTTTTTTGTCGAAATTAAATATTATTAATTAAATCTTGTTAGAAATCATTAAATATTTTTATTTTATGAAAAATAGCATATTTATTAAATTATTATATAACGAGTGGCAAATTAAAATGCCACATGTTATTTGTAAATATTAGAACTACTTAACCTTCAAACAAATTGGCATAAAAAACGCTGCACATCTTCGTGACGCTAATCACGCGTTTCATCTTTAAAAATTTTACCCATATGCGCCTAAAGAAATGTGTTACATCTTTTATTTATCGGCATAGACTGCAATTTGGTGTCACCGCTTTTTATTTTGTTAAATATATATATTTCTTACAGGGATAATGACCAGACCGTAACATAAAAGTTAATTATGTGTGCTTCCTTTGTAAATTATCATGTTCAAACCAGGGTACTCGCCGAGGTTCCCCTGCATGGTCTTATACCAGATCCATTTTGTTCTGGATCTTACATCAAAATGGGATTAAAATAAACAAATCTGACCACATTAAACCATGCCTTAATATGATATTAAAATATTTTTACGCTTTAAATTTACTATTAAGATAAAAATAACAGATTAAAAAGTAAAATACGTTATATCGGTTGTCCCAAAGAAAAAAACCAGTTGGAAGGGCTTTCCATATATATCCTCAAAGTCTAATGCTTGAAGAACAGCAGTAAACAAACAGATGTTTAAAATCATGTATACATATTGTTGAAAAAGCTTAAAGCTCTTACTATAATATTAAAAGCACACATTTCTAGTTGGTGGTAATATATAAAACCTAATAAACATTAAACAAAACTAGCAGCGACATCCACTAATTCCTATAAGAACAAATATATCAACTCTAGCTTCATAGTATCTCAATTACTAACTAGGTGGTGGCAGCAACACCTTGTAGTTAGTAAAACGTCAATAGATGGCGCTGATTAACAGTAATGAGCTAAGCTGAGTAATCATGAAAGCTGATTATCAATAGAGCTTAAAATCGCGTGAGTGAATCTTCATATTTAGGTTACTGGGCTCTATCATCAGGTCGACGAGTACACGCGAAAATAGCACTTGCGTCACCACAGGTCAACATCTTATAACACTTGCGTCACTTCGTTATGTGTCTATCGATTTATCACCTATCTACATACAATACTTGATAGATATTCTTGTTATAAACACGCTATTGCTACTTGCTACCATAGTCATACTTTGTAATCCAACTAGCTTCTACTTCCGTTATATATACATATACATATTGTTCTGAATGTCTAGTTTCACTACTTAAAAATCAATGAGCTAATAAAGTAATCTTCTACACGTATTTATGTTTGTTGGTGTATATAATAGGGTTGCCATATTTATTTTAATAAAATAGTCTTTTTTCTAAAGATATAAGTAGTATTAGCGTATTTATATTTTAATGTTGTGAATTAAAAACCTCAAATTATTACGGTAATATAAAAATATTATGGTAATTTTGACAAATTCTGAGAAAATTTAATGTCACTTTTATTAACAGCTATATAAAGTTTGTAGTACTTTTTACTGACATACTTATTGCATTGCTCTTCTAAGTTATTATTGGAATAATGATAAGAATCTGAGTAATTTAGATCCATATTAAAATAAATTAATCATTTCTCTTTTAATTTAACAGTAGCCATTTTAAGTACAGGATAGAAAAATTGTTTTTGTGTTAGGCAACCATTTAGGTAAGTAATTAACATACATACCCCGTTGTCCAACTGAACATTTGCTTCACTCGCTCCGACCGGAAATCCTTCGTCGTCATTATAACTGAAACAATAAAGTGTTTAAGGATAAATATTGTTATAAAGTAATTTTAAGTGTACATATAAAACAACACTTTAACAAAAGAATATCGATGTGCGAATACATATTTGCTATAGGCCTCAAAAAACTGAAAATAGGTTTTATATATAATTTTTTATTTTAAAAAATACTGCCTCGATAGGTCTAGGTCCCATTTTTTTTATGACCAAAAAAACACAGCAGAAGTGCTTCGAACAAAAGTGGTGTGTTTTTTATATTTATATAAAAATTTGTATTTTTAAATTATGTTCATACATACGTACATATATCACGCCTCATTCCCATAGGGGTAGGCAGAGACAACATCCTTCCACTTGCCACGATCCTTGCATATCTCCTTCGCTTCTTTCATTCTCATTAAACCTTTCATACAAGTTCGTCGGTTTAGAGTACTCTTGACCTGGCC